>BQNB010093687.1:0-26300 GCA_026074375.1 Tanacetum coccineum
GGCGAAAACGACAAAAGAATGACAATGAAAACGTGTCTGGAAGTGTAGGTCGAGGGGAGAGGCTGAATGCTGCCAACAAAGAAAGAATGCGTCTCTAGGCAACGACAACGTTCGAAAGAGGGAAAGGTAGAGACAGAGCTTGCTCGAGTTTCTTCTAAACTCCGGGTTAGTTTTCTTTACTGGGAGTTTACTTTTTAAATGCGTTGATACTAATGGACATTTGTTAACAAAAAACTATACATGTGTGCACTACATTCAACTTAGCTTGCTTTAGCTGCTCATGCTACTGATTCCACTAATTTTCTTCAGAAAGAATATGGCCAGTGGATAGTTGGAAGCCGGAGAAGTCTTCTTTGGGTGATGGTCGCAGTGTTAAAGGTAGTTTAAGTCTCAGTTTATTGTTTTAGAATAAAAGTATCTCCAGGTCAGCAAAGTCGTAACTAACTACTTATGTTTCATTATTGCAAGAGTTTATTGCTAATGAAGGTGGTGGCGAGGCTCCTCTTGAAGGATCAATACCAAATATGACTTATTCTACCGAGTAAGTGGTCAATGCATGCTTTGACGTTTTTGTCTTTATTTCTTGATGTTGTCATTTTGACCCATTTCCTTATATCTGGGTCAATTCGAGTTCACAGCTTAAACATATACAATGAAATTTGGCTTAAACTAAAATAGTTCAAATGGGTGAATAGGCCAAACGGGCTGAAAGTGTATTTTTGAACGTGTCAATTCGGATTAACGTGTTTGATAGGCCAAAGTGTATTTTTAAATATTTAATTTAGTTATTTGTTAACAAACTAATAAATTTAGACAATAAATATTATGGGTCAATTTGACTTGCGCCGACCCGTTTTTATCCATACAAAAGTTATTATTTTGATTTGTTACTCGACCTACCTGATCTGCACAGTATGCCACATTGCCACCTATAGTTTTTTTTAATATACTATTGCTGCAATGGTTCGCTTTTAGTTCATATGCAAGTGTCTGTTCTTCACTCCATCTTCAAATGGAATGAAAGTTAGAATGCACCTAATTTCGGAAGTGTCATCTTCAAAACATGGATCTTTGGAAAACATTTAAAAAGTATAATTGAATGATTGTTTCTGTTTCAAAAATGACAGAATAAGTGTGTCGTTTATATAATCCATATGGGGTATTGATCCTTTTTATATGTTCAAATAGTAATCTTTGTACTAAGTTACTGCTAATAAATCGTAGTTCCTGGAACTTGACACAAACTATTTTTTTTAAAGAAACCTAGCGACAAGAAATGCAGGATCTTCACATATTGTTTAGTCAAATTTCCATATCTGATAACGATCTGTGATATGCCAGGATTACATGGTATTTAATCCATTTATAAACGGGGATGCTGACCTGCATGACCGACACCGAGATATGAGGCTGGATGTTGATAACCTGTCATGTGAGGTAAATGTCAAGTCTTACTTTTTATTTGGTTTCTCTTTTGAGGTTTTATCTGTTTTTTATATATTTTTAAACTGTTTTCTTATCAGGAATTGTTAGCACTGGAAGAACGTATAGGAGACGTCAAAACTGGCCTAACTGATGATGTCATCTTGAAGTCAATGAAACAAAGAAAGCACATGATTTTCATGGATATATCGATCTTCTGGAGCCATGCTGCATATGTCGGGTGAGATTCATCTCCAACTATTATGTTTGAGATAGTAAAATTTCGCCTCTATATAGTAAATGAAATAAATCAGATAACAGTAAACAAATTATCTAATGCATATGTCTTATTGACCCATTGGATACAACCTCAATGGGTCAATCTGCAGGGTCGTCTTAGTGGACAGTGATTATTCGTTTATCGATTATGTCTAGAGCTTGGATGGTGAATGTTGGTATAGAGGAGAAAACGCCGATGGATTTTAGGAGAAAATGAACGACGTCTTCCTGGGTCAGCCAACAGTAATCATGGATGTATTGGTCTTTTATACTTGGATTGCTCTTTGAATGGTTGTATATGTATGTACCGTCTGTTTGTAATGTTGTATTTGATTATGTGTAAAAATGTAAAAGAAATAAAGATAGAGATATGTATAAACCCATAACCTTTATTTTTTTTACAACATCAGAGATATCTCATTTAACCATGTCTTCTTAACAACCTAAGACATATATTAAGTCGGCATTGCGAGAACGAGCCGTTTTAATTAAGTAAAAAAGTATTCGTGCCATCTATAATAGAAACTCACGTTTAACCTCCTGTCAATTGGACATACAATAGACCGACAAAAATACTATTCGTCTATCTGCAAACTTCGTACCCCGGTCACCGTTTAGTTGCGGACAACACATACGTCGGCCCTGTCATGCCTTAGTTATCAGCCTTAATCCTGCTTACATCTTTCTTTTGTTTACAAAAGAATAATCTTACAAATCGAATACTGACGAAATGATTTTAGTCAAACTAATTAAATTATACGTTAACGCGCAGTCAATACAATGTGCAACAATTTTGAGATAACCCAAACCGATCTTCAAACACGGCCAAATTAGATGCACCCCAAATCGAACCCCAACCCCGTCACATTTCAATTTCATGCCCAATCACCATTTCAGAACACACGTGAAACACATTGCACGTGCAACACCTACATGTCCCGTATGCATTGCACGGGCCTGATTGCCTCGTTTATTATGATTTTAAGTTTTTATTAAACTTCTTCATAAAAAAACCATTATAGTGGATTCCCTAAGTTTTAACTACATATTTCTATCTCTTTTCATATTGACTCTCGATCAGTTTAAAAGCATACACTTTGATAGCTCTGAATCTCTGATGATTAGTGCTTTTAAATAGTCTTTTCTCCAAACCAAAATGTCACTCTCAAGTAAGCTCTGATGAATTGAATGGTAGAATTTTTATGTATTAAAGAGGCCTATCGTTTATATATGTTTTTCAAGCTGGTTTGCTTACGATGTGACTTGTTTGAAACTGAAGTAAGAGAAAACAATACTATTTTTTCTAAGTTAATATTCTATGTTTTTTTATGTCTCAATCTAATTGTTTACTATTAAAAATAAATAAAAAAGTTTGAACAAATTTACTATGTTACTTTTGTTTAAAATTATTATTATAAACTTTAAATAATACTTTAATTAATTGATAAAAGATAAAACTATTATTCTACTAAAAAATAAGAAAGAAAAAACAATAATAAATATATTTTTCTTAAGTTGAGTGTTTTTTGTTAAAAAACAATGATTTTAATACAGAGAGAGCACTATGTTAACAAAAAAAAATTCCTAATCCTATCACGATTTATTACTTCATTTTTTTTATAAGGTAGATGTTTGAAACATGAATTCCTAGTCTAGAATTATTACTTCTTGGCATCCACCATATTCCTCATGAAAAACACCATTTATAAACTGTTTATCACTTTACTTTTTTCTGGAGTCTTTTTATTAACCAACTGTACAACACAAATTGGTTTTTTTTAACTTGTGTTCTAGAGGCATAAGTTAAAAAGGACCCTCCAACTTGTGTGGTACCCTCTAAATGACCAACAGTCAATGAGTCATCCTCATATCAAGCCCCACAACTACTGCCTGTCATTTAGAAGATGACACGTAGACAGTAAGACGCTCTTTAACTTGTGCCCCTGAAGCACAAGTTAGAAAAATCCATACAAATTTAATGTGACGTATTAGCTACATAGTGATTTTGAATTTTAAAGATCTATAAGTTTTTTTTAAATGGATGTTGTAACTTCAATATGTAGGATTCAAAAAGTTGTGACTTAAGGTGTTTTTCGAGTAAACCCGACCCGCATAAGCCTTATTCGGCTCAAGTTAATCAGGTTTTGTAGTGGAAAATCGTATTCGTACCCGACCTTAATATGTTGTAGGCTATTCGGGTTCGAGTAACCAAACAAGCCAAATTCTCGCATAAAAGAACAAAATTGACTACATTTTTATAAAATGACAAAAGAATATATGAAAAAAAGTTAACAATCCCTTATGCGTGTTATACCAAAACCCGAATAAGGCTAAAAACCAACCAGGATATGAGTTTGGGTTAACCCGAATAATGGTTGTCAACTCGTATAACCCGACACAAATAAGCTTATTAGCGTCCGGTGGTTCGGGCATTTTTGACACCTCTAGTTGTGATATGTAAGTGTATATCTTGTTGGTCTCCTTTAATGTGATATTTGGTTTATCAAGTTAAACTAATCACATTTCATGGCAACAAACTGTATGTTTTAAAAAACTATATAAGACATTATAAAAACAAGTTTAAAACAACATAAGATGTACTTTTTAACGTATAAATTCTTATTATAATGAATAAATAATCTATCACATACTTTGCTTGCGAAATAGTAAAATAGTTGAATGAAAATTTGGTGATCTCCTCTCTAACTTAAACTCAAACTTAAGTTTAGAGTTTAAGTATAAACATTATAACCAACACTAAAGCTGAAGCCTAAGTGGTTCTATAGTTTGATTCGAGGAGTAAATAAGATCTTGAATGTGTTTCACATTAATTCCAAGAGATGAATATATACTCGCATACAACATTCTTCATATACTAAGGAATTAGGGTTTACAATGAGGTTCCCTAGTACACATGTCAAGAATTGGATGGGTGGTTAAGATCCCATTCAATGCTGCCATGCTTTAAGGTACAAGAAAAAGTCCTTTAGAGAAAGTTGTTGTACTTCTTTACCAACTTTAAAAGAAGTCATTCTCAAGAAGACATGCTTTATTTTTTTTTGATATAAATCATATCTTTTTCCCGCCTTGTAAACCTTCTTAGAAGTGAAACATTTCGTTTTAGCTTCTGAGAGGAGATCTGTGGAAACTAGAAGGGGGGGCTTGAATAGTTTACCGTTTTTAAAGTTTGTTTATAAAAGCGTAGATCCGAGTTTAAGTGATATCAAATGCACACAATATAAATAAGTAAACAAACAATATTAACTACAAAATATTAAGTGCAAGACAAAAGGATAGAGTTAGAAAGATCAAACCACAACACAAAGATTTATAGTTATTCAGTAACGAAGCTCCTCTTCTCCCCACTCCACTCCCCGAGTATCCAACTCGAGAGTTCACTTCACTATGTCAACAAGCTCCCTTAAGGTGGAGGAAACCGTACACACGTAGCTTACACCAATTTCCGACACTAAGCCAAATTTCGAGTTCTAATCTTAGCTAGAACCGATCTACCATTCACACTCGTATTTTAAGGCTTAAAGTACTAACCACTCACTCATGCATTTTCTCACCTAAAATACAATCACGATCTAACCGATCTAACTAATACACAAGATTATAAGAGATATGATTGATGTTAATATACAACAAAATCATAACAACGTTACGTAAGCACAAACTAATCTATAATACTTTGTATCTTGGCGATTATGAGTATTCTTCTCTTGCACTTGTAGAGTAAAGATTGGATTACTTGAAAACAAATGTTTATACAAGTTAAATGATCAAAGAATAAGAAATGTATCGGCTGATTTAGAACAAAAAGAATAAGTGTGCAAAAGCTGAAAAAAATCTAGGGGAACAGTCCACTATTTGTAGGAAAAGCCTTGGACAAAAAATGCCTAGCGGCCCCCTAAACTACCAAAGGCGGACCCCTTATCGATAAGGAGGCCGCCAGTGCCCATCATAGGGCCGCCCCCTGTAGCACGCTTTTGTTTTTGTCTTGTAGTAGGAAAATGTTTTCTATGGCAAGTTTTTCTGATTTTGGGGAAAAATCTAATTTTAAATATTTATTTGAATAAACCATTTTTATTAATTACAAAAAAATTTTGTGCAATTTATTTTTGTAAAAAAGTTGTTACATTTATAAAAATGTAAAGTTTAGGACAAAAAGATATAACTTTGATCGTTTAACAAATTAAGTATTTGTTTGTACATACCTTAAGTGATTTACGTCGAAATAGAAATTTACAACTAATAACTTTTTACGTAGAATGTTTTTACATTTTGTGATTATCAAAACGTAGAGAAGTCGAAAAATATAAATAACGTTTTTAGACATTATTTGTAGGGTTAATTCCATATGTACCCAGTTTAAACCGCTAAATGTCATATTTACCCAAGTAAAAGTAAAATTGCCATATATACCCAATTTTTATACCATATATGTCATATCTACCATTTTATTACTAAAACAGTTAAAACAAAATTTACATTATTAAATACCCATTATACCCTCAACTCAAACACAAAGTCTCCAAAAACACCATTGTACCAAAACAAAAAACAAAAACGCTACTCACTCAACCAAACAAAAATATAGGAAACCATGTTTAACTCCATCGATACTGCTGCAAATTCCTTCGTTTTTATGATTTGTTAAGAAACAAGTATTTGATACCCAAGCTTCGATGCGGGTCGTTTTGTGTATGATACTTGAAAGGAACCATGAAAACAATAAAAGAAACCAAATGAAACAAACAAATTTGTGTTCATACTTTACACAAATGGATTTTTGCTTTACACAAATGGAATAGTTCATCAAAAACTTTATCCACTACAGTAGTTGCACCAAGGATTTAATGAAAATACACAAAGTCAACTTGTATATGCGAAGCCGCTTGAGTTGCATTCCTCACATCGGCTATAGCGTCCTGAGCAACCGTGTATTAATTCCTGCATCAAGAGAAATATCAAGGAAAAACACAACCCATATCAACCCATATCTGCCAATTTATATATAAAAGCCGATATTGATGCGTGTATGTAAAGATTGTAGCTTGAGAAATTTGGATTATACTCTTAAGCATTCGAACAGTAAGAGATCAGTTATGATATTATTATTTTTTATAAAGGAGAGGGCATAGAAATAAATTAACCAATCATTACCTTCAATTTCTAGAATCCTTATTCCTACTTTAAATAAGCTGATTTAAGCAAACAGTTGGCTGTAAGCTAAAAAATGGTAACCAACTTTAAGAAAAATAAATGATGCAACAATTAAGCTGTTAAATTAGTGAAGCTTAAATACCCAAACACCCCTGAAAATAACTATCACCAATCTAAAAGAAAGAGTTATAAAGATGATTGAAAATTGAGGCCCTAATGGCCTACTAAATTGGCATAAATGAGATATTTTGTTCAGGTACCATTCAAATATCACTAAGATAACCTAAAACACCTTGTTATCAATGGTTAGTGAATGTATTTGTCAAACAAAGGTTAAACACAATACAACTACTGATAGAAGTTGTATACTACAAAATATGTTACAAAAATGTCGTTAAAATTTTCAAGGAGAATGTTTAGGAGAATAAACATGAAGTTGTTATAAGTGTGATCTCGATAGTTAAAATGTACCCTAACAGCGTTGAGAACGTTCTTTCCTTGAGGTCTAAATTCACCAAAAACACTAATGGTCTGACGGGTCAATCCTACATAGACTGTAATAGCAATCCTGGCTTGGACAATATGTTTTGCAGCTGAAATTCTTGATGGTGTGCCGCCTTATAATTTGATTGCATCCATTCCCCTTTTTTATTACCATGACTCATCCGTCAACCACATGCTCATAACCAAATGCGATCTTATACACTTATTACAACTATCAGGCATCACCGTTTCTTTATGTGTGATATTTATTTTGTTTATGGGGTGTTTGTTTCGGCTTATATGTGGCCTTATAAGCCGAAATCAAATAAGCTCAAAAGCCCACGTATAAGCCGAAACAAACACCCCTTTAAAAACCCCTAAAACCACTTACTTTCATCAACACAAATTTTTAGTGTAGCTATGTGCTAAATTTTTGTGGTATATATAATTTCAATGATTGTTTTAGTAGCCAAAACAGAGATATATACTTGTTTTGAAAAAAATGAGCTTCACCTTTCTTACCATTGAATCATCTGCATCTTTCACATGAGCACACTCAGGTCCTGATATTTGACAGAAAGTGTATCACCCTGCTGTTGTTTGTCACGTGAAAAATACAAATTTGTTACATTAAATAAACACACGTGTCTTAATGACCAAACAAAATTAGTAATTCAGCATAACAAAAAGCATTATATAAAGCTTTATTGCACCTTTTTAACCTTTTATTTATCCTGTTATTCAAGCTTTTTGATTTCATTTGTAGTGGTTCTCTAGCTGCTGTTATGTTCCTTCATCGAAACCCCTTATCCTTGCAAATTTATAACTTTAGTGGACCTTGTTTCCATAATAGAACTTGCTCATTTTCATACTCCAATCACAATGGCATTAGTTTAAGTATCGTATTAACATTAATATTTCACTAACTATAACAACGATCCAGAGGTCAGGGAGGAAAGAAAAGAAAGATAGCCATTTATTAGATTTAGAAAGAGAAAGGTAAGACGTGTGTGTTTCTAGAGAGAAGGAGGAAAAACACACACACTTATGAGATTACAAATGTTTTCCTCACCCTCCTATGGAAGTATAGGAGGGATATTTATAGCCTAAGTGTCGACTTCATATGCTAACTTATCGTTTCTAGACTTTATTTGACACGACTATAATAAACTAATGTAATTCCGTATAAGTCAACATATTTTAAGGCTAACAATCTTCCCCCAATATGTGGGCATACGAAATTACTTACAATGTTCCTAACAAGTACAATACAACAAAATAAACGTCTTCTAAAGCGTTTCGAATGCTGAAGATGTCATTTGTGTCTTCTGGTCTTAAAACTTGTACTCCATCTTGGATCTCCTATGTCTTTACTTATTCAGGAACCATTGTAGTATGCATGAGTTAGATTAACTTCCTCCCAATCCATGCAGCATATCTTGAAAAGCTTTCTTCATAGACTCCTTTTTGACGAAGTTTCTGAATCAGCTTCCCCCCAAACCAACATCCCTATCTTGAGCAGATTCAGAACCTTTGATGTAACTTGAACAATCTTCTACTTGTCATTGACGTGCACAGCGGAATTTTATAGAAGAAGAATTAAACCACACCAAATATTGCTGCTACTTGTCAATGTGTCTTGGAGAATATCCGTTCGAGGGTGCATTTGAGAAATCAGCAACAATTCTTCTCACGTTTGCAGAATACTTCACCCTAACCATATTAAGTGAAGTAGAATACACTACTTCCCCCTGGAAGTTGAACAAAGTACGTGTTGTACGAATCTTCTAAACCAATAGTTTATATGTCTATAGCCCTTCTTTATTGACCCGAAAAACCACACTATGTACACGATTTTCCCCCATGATGGTTGCGAAGTCTCGGAAGCATCATAGTCGTGTACGTCCATATACTCGAGAAGTTCTTGTCATAAGCAAAAATCTTGAAAAGTTATGAACGTCATTGAAGAAATTTGAAAATTTTGCTTATACTGTGAAGTACCATTATCGTGGAATAGCACAATAATATCTCGTGAGAATTGCTGATTACATCTCAACCTTTAAACTATCTGGCTACCTTACCAACCTCGTATTCTGTCGCTATTGCTGTGACCACATGGTGAAGTAAACCCGATATACCAAACTTAAAAATAAAGTAAAATCTCCCAAATTTGACACTTAAGGTTGCACTGTTGTTGGTTGAAGAATGGTGCAAGATTAAATCTTTAAGTACCCTATACCCATTATTAAAAGTATCAGAAGTACCACACCTCTTGAAGTATCCACATCTGCATCTGCGTGTGACACTAAGCACTACAATGTAACTCCTTTAAGTGATAACTATAACCCCTGAGTACTATAATGTAACTCCTTACATTGGGTATAACTATATAATCCAAGTCTCAAACGTAAGATGTATACGTTCAAGCAAGTCATCAATCAATGGATTAGGTTTGAATAAAAGGGGTAGAAAGTAGAAGGAGGTCTCGATGATGAAATAAGTAGATGCATTCGTGAAACCCACTTCATTCTCAAATAAGGGATATCAAATCAACTTCGTGATCACTTGTCATTCATAATACGAATCCATAGCCATTTGTCGTTTAAGTGAATCTTTAATGTTATAGGATCATTTTAGCATTAAGTGTTATGTTTTGATTGAATGTTGTTAATCTAGGACAAATGTTGTAATGAAATCTCGTTGATGGATAAACATTGTCTAGATAACGTTGTCATGAAAGTATAATTGTGGAATAAGGACTTGTGGTGTAAAAGAATTTGACTTTGAGGTGTAGGAGATCAAATCTCATAATTTTAAGTCAAATCTCATAAGTTGACTAGTCAAACAAGGATCAAATTGAATAAGTTGAAGTCAAACCACAGGTACAAGTGTGCTCAAATCGCATGTATTAAAGTGCCAAATCGCATGTATTGAGATGTCAAAACGCAGGATTTAGAGTGCTTAAATTGCATGTATAAGATTGACAAATCACATGTATTGAGATTCCAAATCGCAGGTCTTATAGCGCCAAATCACAGGTACAAAATGAGCTCAAATTGCATGTATCTTGTGCCAAATCGCAGGTTTTAGGAAATAAGCCCAAATTTTGAATTTTTGAAAAATAAGCTGTATTAAGCCTAAATAAGCCACGAAACTCGTATATCAATAAGTTATAAGGGTTTTTACATAAAAAGTACCTTGCTTTTTCAAAAAAAATCCTTATCCCAAACACCCTTTTTAAAACCACGAAAGAGCTTAACTCTTTAAAATAAGCTCGAACAAGCTGTTTGATTATGATATAAGCTACTAGAAATATCAACAAATAAGCTAAAACACATAAGAAGTAGGAAGTGTATAGCTTTTTGATGAAATAAGCTCAAACCAAACAAGCAATGGCCTTTTGGCTTAAAAATAAGCCACGAAAAAGCTTAATAAGCCACGAAAAACCACAATAAGCAACACACAAACACAAAACGCCCCTGGTTAGCTCTGATGGCACTTGATAACCATAAAGATTCATAGAAAGAACAACGATCCAGAGGTCGAGAAGGAAAGAAAAGGAAACTAGCCATTTATTATATTTAGAGATAGAAAGGTAAGATGAGTGTGTTTCTAGAGAGAGAAAGTGAAACACACACACTTATGAGAATACAAATGCTTTCCTCACCCATCCATTGAAGTATGGAGGGGGTATATATAGGGCGTGTGACACATATCTATCCTAACTTGTCATTATTAGTCCCTATGTGCCACGCCTTACATTATCTAGTGTAATTCCGTATAAGTCAAAATGTTTTAAGGCTAACATATCGGTATGTGGATAATTAATAGATAAATAATACAGCTTCACATACCTACTGGACCGATTACATTCGCGTTCTTGAGTTTGTTGTGCTCTTGGTCCGTTAAGCTGCCTATGCATATTCAAAACGCCAAAACTTGTTAAGTATGAGATGGTATAAAAAATTTAAAACACACGCCGAATAGAAATGATGAAAACCTAAAATCCAACTGAGAAAGCTTAAGACACTAATCACGTCTAGCGGGGTTGCTAAATGCGGTTTGTGTGCGACTTTTAAATACTTTATACAGATGAACATTGTCAATATGACTACCTACAGAACAAAGTTATAGATAAATGATCCCACATGTCACGACCTACACCTTCATGCCTAAATTTCATTTATGTACAAATAAATAAAATGATACCAAGTTTTGTATACCCTTCTATATTTTATGAACTACCTTGTATCTAGTTAACTAACCTTAATGGATATTGACCACGATTTACTTTCCACGTACAACATTTATCGTGTATTTGTATGAGTGATTATTTACTTTTACCCATTTGGTTGTAGCTTTCTATCCTATAGAATACATGTTAATGAACTATAGCAGTTTTGTTAAATGTAAAATGAAAGTTAGAAATTTGAAATTGGGAGCTTTAATTTTATGCCCAGACATTTTTAAAATTCATATCAATATCAATTTAGAGAATACATGATTCGCCAAGCCATGAAGTACCAAGCTATCAACCTCCCCATCCAACATAAAATAATCTGATCATCGCTAAATATTCTATCGAAACACACTTATCAATCATGAACATCTTCAAGAAGAAACCCACCTTAGAAGGTTCTACCATACGAAGAATTTAGAGGAACATCAGAACATGTTCTCTAGCATCAGGAAAAAAGTGTTTTTTACAAAAGACATGTTCTGTTGCTAAAGTTTTGCACTGAAAAAATGACCTCAGATGGATGTTTCCGCATTCAAAAGTAATACTAATGTGTAGTTTCAAGTAGGGGGTAATGTTGTCTATTTCATTTTACAATATTTCAAAGTTACGCGAGCCTAATTATGCGGCCTAAGATGTACTACTTTTAGTCCAGAAGTTGAAGAAAAGTCTGCAGTAGGGATCAAAGTTACAACCTCAAGACATGACAATTTCTAGGACAATAATTTCTATCATTAAACCACTTTCTATTAGGACATTATGAGGTGCCTGTGTACTGATATCGACATCAAGTCATTGTTCATAAACCGCTGTTATCGAGAACTACACTTTTTGCCAATGTTAATCCAATCTAGTTAAATATGTAATAAAGTTAATAAGCCTAAACTAAAAAGGTCATAAGTTAGAAATGTAATCTTGTTGACTTTCCAAATCAAAAGAAACCTATAAACCCAACAAATATGCTAATTAGTGCAAATTCTACTTAAATGTAAGAGTCCCTAGAATGCATCACGAACATGTTAACTATAAACCAACATGTTCTAGTACTTTGACAAGTAACATTGTCAAGTTAGTTATCTCATAAGTTTCCCTCTAAAGTCAAAACAACTCGATTTAATAGATATCAAAATCCTAAGAAGTGGAACTCCAAACGGCCTAAACTATATGCTTTATCCGTTAGGAAACATACAAAAGCATATAACTTTCTAGTTTTTTTCAATTTTTTTATTTGTATGTAAAAAACAAAAAAAATTTGAACTAACCTGCCATTTTGTAGTGACATAATCAAACCAAAGCCATCCACCATTTCTAGCCTCGTGGACACCTTCATAATCAACTTCCCAAGGTTAATACCATGCAAAGTCATTCAACTTTATAAGATTATTCAAGAAAAAAATACCTCCTTTGCATTAGAATTTGTGGGTGCAGTACACCAGGCTCCTTGACTCTTGAGCGTTAGATTTCCACTCCCTCCCATCGCATACATCTCCCACTGCAAATACACATCATCAACGACATGTACACACACATTAACAATGTCACAAAAAAGCTGATAAACAATTTCTACAACCAATTCCAAACACCTTTAATAAAAAAATGCTATCAACCATCACTCTAAAGAGAAATTATACTGATATAGAAATACATATATAGTAATTGTGAGGTAACAATAGTTGTTGTTAAACCTTTTATGTGCATTGTCCATGGGTCCTGATTTGGGATACAGTAACAGTACTCCACCTCCTCATCTTTTATATTTTCTATTACAAATGAATAAACCCATAATCAAACAGAAACCCTAATAATCTTAAATAGATAATCAAAATAAAAAAGAATGAATCTTTATAATAATAAAAAAGGATTAAACCTTGAGATAAGTGACAATTAACATATTTATTAATGTGCGCACGTCAATCTTGACCTCGCCGGAATCCTTGCTTCACCGCCGCCGCCAACTCCATGATCTTTGCTTCTCATCAGATCTAACAAACCGCCGTTCTTTGTAGGTTTGATCGAATCATATCTTCATCTTCAAATTTAAAATATGAAGAAAAAACTGCACTTATGAGAAAATTGTGTGTAGGTGTAAGCTTTGAGAAAAAAATGAAGAAGACATAGATCTGCGTTTTAGAGAGAGAAATAGATGTGAAATTGTGAGAATAAGAGAAGATATCTTTAGTGCTTTTGGTAACTCATGAAGGGAGGACACTATAACAACCTACAATTTTCCTCTATGTAATTATCCATCTATTAAATTAGATGCAATTTTCCTCAGTATAATTTCCATCTATTAAATTAGATGCAACCATTTTCATGGAAAGATTTTTGCTTTATTCCATCCATAATGTAACGTAACTTACATTTTCAAAGTAAACGACCTCACGCAACCACCAATACCAATTCCATCAACGTTTATGTCAAGTAAACATTCTAATATGTCAAGTAATATGTTCTAAAATCCATACGTTATCTATTTAACGTACCATCTATACGTTTATTATAAAACGGATTTATACGTTAATGTTTATAACAAAACCCTAAATATATGTAATGTTTACATACAAAAAAAATGTAAAACTTTCAAGGCATGTGTACAAGTGTACAATGCATAACATTCGAATATATTTTCCCTCCAAAACCAATGTACAACTCGTTTAAGCTCAATGTACAACCTGATAATGCATAACATTCAAAATATGCATTTTCCCTCCATTTTCTTTATAAATTTTGTACAACCTTTTAAACACAACTTACAACACTCTAATGCACCACATTTGAACTAATATTTCCCTCCAAATCTCAACCCTAGCTCGTCTAAAACCTTAAACCTAAAACCCTAATTGAACTGGACACCCCTAAACTAGCTTCAACTAGTTCGAACCTATCTAGCACTCACCACCATGATCCACCACCTTGTCTAGCACCTCCTTGTCACCACCTAGCTAGCAGACAAGCACCTTGTCACACCCTTAAGCCCCAAGCAAACCCTTGTCACCTCCTTGGATATCCGAACCCCCTCACACACTTCTAACACCTTTCAAAGCTACATACTAGCTCTTATTAGTCACTAGTAGCTAAACTTGTCCACCTCTCTTCTCAACTTGGCCACCACTCTATGTTTCTAGCCTATATATACACGCATACATGCATACTTTCACAATTTACCATTTAAACTAAACCCTACCTTAAAATCATGTTCTAGCCAAGCTAAGGAAAGGAAGGAAAAGGTCTTTAAGCTATTTTGGGAAGTTAAAAACTATTTAGGAAGCCAACGGTTAAGAAGAAAGATGCTCTTGATTCATTCCTAAAGTTTTTGGGTTATATTTTGGCTCATTTCGACCCATTTCACCCTTCGTGTACCAGTAAGCCTTTTTCACTTGTTTTATAGCTCTTATTCATGTTTAGATTATATATAAGCGCCTATACATCCTTATGATCATAATTAACTAATCCTTAAACCCTAATGCTTTACTTCCTTTGGTTTCCTAAACCAAAACGCACCTAAAAAGCTATATTCGTAAACCCTATAAGCTAAAAGCTATAAGCTGGTCATATAAGCTATTTCTATAAGCTTATCTATCATTTTTATAAACTTAAAACATACCATAAAAGGCTCAAAACCCATCGGGTTAATGATTTTAAAACCAAAATGTGCCCATGTTGGATTTTAAGCTCATAAGCTCCTTTTATAAGCTACAAGCTCGTAAAATTACTTATTTTTAGCTTATAGTAAATAAGCTATATGCTGCAATTTAATTTAAGATTAAAATTAGAAAAAGTATATTGGATTTTGGACTAGTATTCAATCGTATATGCATGAGGGGGAATATTGTAACTTTTGAACTTATTAAAATTTCGGGCCAAAAGTGTAATTTTCCTAAAGTTGAAACACCACAAGGGCCTGTTTTTGCATTTTCTAAGTTAAGGGTTAAATGTTTAAAATATAATTAAAGGGTTAAAAGTGTAAATTAATATATACTAAGGGTATATATTGTCATTTTCATATTCTCAAAGGTATAAAATGTAATATTTTTATATTAGTTATAAAAATATATTTGAATATTATAAGACTCGATTTCATTAAAGCCCGACACATTTGTCATTATCATCGTTCGATTCGAGAACACTATAAATAATTCTGTTTACATTTTACATTAACTTTATCATCCATAGTTTTTGAAGAACTTAAAAAAGATAAAATCTTATCATTTAGACTATAACATATCACGTACTAGGGAATTTCATGTGAGGGGTCTTTCATTTGGGTGACGGCTTTGACGAGTTGCTGGTTTTTACGATTTTAAATGGTCCTAGCTCCTCAAACGTTTACTGCATGACCTCTGGATTATGATAGCCCGCGAACAGTGATACGATGTTTCACAAAACTAATAAACCACAAATCATTTAGTTAACTTTATGAATAACAGTTTAAAAACCAATCAATCTAAGATTGACCCTTTTACCCCATAGGTTGCGTGACGAGGCTGTTTTACTTCCATTTGGAATAAATTTCAAATATCACAATAACTACCTTTTCAAAGTGATGTTATAGCCCCACCTTATATGTTTTTCTAAATCCGCTAGGGGATGACATGCAAATAAAACCATGAATTTACAAGTATGTTCCAACTGTATGCTATCCTGATATATTATTGCCTAAGTTTACCTTTACTACCAATATCCTATAATCATGAACCATTAATCACTTGCGAGTAAACACGAATATTGTGGATTAGTCTATTGGATTAACGAATCCCGTTTGTGTTTACCTGTACATGAGGTAACCAAGCGCACTATATTTGAGAATAATAGGTAACTTTGGCAAGTTACCTTTCCAAGAGGACATTTGTTCCTCAATAATGTCATTGAGGTGATTTCCATGTTAACGGTTAGTGTCATGAGCTTAGGGCAATAATACTGTTTTCCATGATAATTGTAATTGTACAATTATTACCACTTAATGATGATTGTATTTCAACTATTACCTTTTAAACCTGTGAATTTCACTCAACCTTTGTGTTCGACCTTATAGCATGTTTATCTCGGGTAATTGCGCAACCTATGGCACAGTAGTGGCATTGGACTTAAGGACTGACCAAACTTGTTATAGTTCAAATCTAGGTTTCTATGTATTTTGGACCTCTTTTTTGTAAAATTCTGAATATATTGAATGATAACTAAATTTTCCAAAACGTCTCTTTTGAGTCATTTTCTATGATTAAGACTGTTGATTCATGAAGTAATATCCCCAATTTAGCTTTCGATGCTATATGTCAAATAAGGGGGTGTTACAGATTGGTATCAAGAGCCGAGGTTATAGAGAACAAGGTTAAAACCTAAACTATAACCATTTTTCCATCTAAAAAAGTCCTCCGTGCCACTGCATTTCCTGAATAGTATGTAAATGATACATAACTATTAATTATATATAAATATCTTATGTTATTTTACACTAGGTTGTTACTGAATATTATGTCTACAATCCACCCCCCTATTATCTGTCTTATCTAATTACAATGTTGAGGATGGTTTTTTTACGTAATACTCCTGACTATACCCGGCTTCATCGGATATCCCCAGCTCACGGGAAACACTGCTTCTGATCCTTCAGAGGGATTTATCTATGGTTCTTTTGGCTCGCTAGCCATCTACATTTCCACGATGATCCATATATAAAGGTCATGCAAGCATATAATGCTACTAATGATGAGTCACCTATTCCACTATCACAAGCTCTTATTGCTCCACCAACTATTTTGCCTCCATCTCTAATTTTACCACCATCACCACTATTTGATCCCTGATATTTCTTTCTTTGAAGAGATCTTTACCCATCTTGGAAAATAAGCTCGTTCTCCGATCATTCCTTTTTACTTCTGCCCTACCTCAAGTATTTTAAGATTGGAGAAAGATCTCATAAGACCGAGTCTAGAGCGCCATGAGGAACAGATCGAGACTATTTTGAATCACTTAGATAAGCTCCCTTTTGAGCGCATTGAGCACATTGAGCACATTGAGCACATGGAAGATAAGATAGAAGGTCTTGGTAATGGTCAAGTAATCATACAACGAGTTTTGCCAACTAGAAATCGGAACTTCAAGAAGCCATACCCAGATTGCTGGATTTTAGAGAAAGAATATGGGGCATGACGCCCAAGATGGTTCAGTTGTGGGATTGTTCTTGTCGGCAGGACTTTCCTTACTTTAGAGATACATCGAGGATATCCAGGTTTGCCACCGATCAGATATGAAGAGTCTTTGGTGCGGGAAAGTCCATGAGCTCAAGAACGACAAGAGAGGAACCACCAGAATACTAGGATAGATCCTTATCATTTACAGGTTTTGTTAGAATAACATGGATGTGTCGGCATAAATAATGACCTTGTCAAATTTTGGTTATGTTAAAATTATGTAGACAAGTTGTTTATGGGACATAATGAGTTGTGATTCCATTCTACCTCATTGTTTCATGAATACCGATTTAAGTATGGTCGTGGTTGTCTATCCATACCCTGTATTAAGGTTATTCATGTATCGTTCTTTATGTTTCTTGGATCACTATGGTTCTCTTACATCAGTTTGTCTTAAAAACTTTTGTACACATATATCATGGATATGATTAAAGATCAAGTTAATGAGCATACGATTTCCACCATCACCACACCAGGACTTGCTTTGATATAGTTATCTAAGTGGTCACGGTATGAAACCACTAGAAAGTGAACCAGTCCGAGAAAACCTAATGAGTTAGATGCTTGTTAGAGTGTCTATTCCAAAATTTTCCGTTATATTTTGCAATGTAATATCAAAGGATGTGTATTTCTTTGTTGTTAGACTCGTATCAATAAGTATCTATGTCAATGATTTCAATATCTATGTTTTCATATGTACTTTGGGACCCCTTTTGTAAAACTCTAAAATAATATTGAATGATAACTAAATTTTCCAAAACGTTTATTTTGAGTCGTTTTCTATGATTATGACTGTTGATTCATGAAGTAATACCTTAATTTAGCTTCCGCCGCTATGTCAAATATCAGGGTGTTACAGATCGATATCAAGAGCCTCGGTTATAGAGAACAAGGTTAAAACCTAAACTATAACTACTTTTTCCATCCAAGAAAGTCCTCCATGCCACTACATTTCCTGAATAGTATGTAATGATACATAACTATTATATAAATAACTTATGTTATTTTACACTGGGTTGTTACAGAATTATGTCTACATCCACCCACCCTATTATCGTCCTATCTGATTCATATATTGAGGATGCTTTTTCCTCTACAACTACTCCTGACTATACCCTAGCTTCATCGGACTATTTCCCAGCCTCACCAAGAAACACCTCTTCTGACTCTTTAGAGGATTTATCTAAAGATCTTTTGGCCTCGCTAGCCATCTCACCTTTCCACGATGATCCGTATATGAAGGTCATGCAAGCATATAATGCTTCTAATAATGAATTACCTATTCCATCATGACGAGCTCCTATTGCTCCACCAACTATTTTGCCTCCATCTCTAGTGTTATCACTATCACCAATGTTTGATCCTCGAGATTTCTTTCTTCCTGAAGAGATTTTGCCACCTCAGAAACGAGCCCGTTTCCTATCATCCTCCTCTACTTTTGCCCTACCTTAAGTATTTGAGATTGGAGAAAGTTATCATAAGACGAGTTTGGAGAATCATGAGGAATAGATCGAGACTATTTTGAATGACTTAGATGAGCTCCCTCTTGAGCGCATTAAGCACATGGAAGATAAGATATAAGGTCTTGGTACTGGTTGAGTAATCATACAGCGAGATTTTGACCAACTAGAAACCGAACTTCAAGAAGCCCGTACTCGGATTTCTGGATTTCAGAGAGAGCAAATAAGGCATGACGACGAAATTGTTCTTGCTCATGTTAGAATTTCTACTCTAGAGATGCTCATCAAGGATATCCTGGTTCGCCACCGATCAGATATGAAGAGTCTTCTAGACAAGATCCATGAGCTCAAGAACCACAAGGGATGACCACTAGACTACTAGACTAGACCTTTGTCATTTACAGCTTTTGTTTAGAATCCAACCACGGGATGTGTGGCATAAATAACGACACTTGTCAAATTTTGATTATGTAAAATATGTAGACAAGTTTTTTATAACATAATGAAGTTGTGATTCCATTATTCCTCGCTGTTTAATGATACAGATTTATGTATGTCGTGGTTGTCTATCTTATACCATGTGTTAAGGTTATTTATGTATCATATCTTTATGAATCCAGGTTACTATGGCTCTCTTACCACCAGGTTTTCTCGAACCTTTGTATCCGGATATGATTAATGCTCAAGATATTAAACGTATGATCCCACCTACACCACCTAGAGACACTGAGCCTTCTGTTGGATCACCCATTTCATTATCTCCGTCTTCATCAGTTGGATCTTCATCTTCGGTTAGGTCAACTACACCACCACCAGACTATCCCTTTGATGAGTTATCTAAGTGGTCGCGGTATGAATCCACTAGAAAGTGAACCAGTCCTCGAGGAACCTAATAAGTCAGATACTTGTTAGAGTTCCCATCTCTGGAAGTCTTAGATTCCAAAATTTTCTGTTATATATTGCAATGTAATATCAAAGAATATGTATTTCTTTGTTAGAACTTGTACCAAATAAAAATCTATGTCAAATGATTTCAATATCACTATGTAAAAAAATTTTGATTATTATACAATGACTTGTGATATGACTATATCATTATACGGATTCTTATTTTGTGTTGTCTTGTAAATGTTGATAGAATGGCTCCCAAGAGGATATCAACATTTGCGGCACCAGTAGCCCGAGCACCTTACAGATTAGCTCCTTTAGAAATGCAGGAACTATCAGATCAACTACCAGAGTTAGCAAATTGAGGTTTTATCCGACCAAGTACTTCGCCTTGGGGAGCTCCTATCTTATTTGTTAAAAAGAAAGACTGATCTTTCAGAATGTGTATCGATTACCGAGAGCTGAATAAATTCACCGTAAAGAATCGTTACCCATTACCCAGGATCGATGATTTATTCGACCAACTTCAAGGTTCGAGTACTTACTCAAAGATTGACTTAAGATCAGGCTATCACCAACTGAGAGTCAGGGACGAAGATATTCCCAAGACTGCTTTCAGAATACGATACGGACACTATGAATTCCAAGTGATTCCATTTGGTTTAACTAACGCGTCTGCTGTGTTCATGGACCTCATGAACCGTGTGTGCAAACCATACTTGGATTAATTTGTGATAGTATTCATCGATGATATTCTCATCTACTCCTGTAACAAAGAAGAACACGCAGATCACCTGAGAATAATCTTGGAATTACTCAAAAAGGAGAAATTATATGCCAAGTTCTCTAAATGTGATTTCTGGATCAATATCGTGCAATTTCTCGGGCACGTGATTGACAGTCAAGGAAATCACATTGACCCCGCCAAGATTAAATCAGTTAAGGATTGGGCATCTCCTACTACACCTACAGAAATATGCCAATTCTTAGGACTCGGCGGCTACTATCAGAGATTTATCAAAGATTTTTCGAAGATTTCGAGGACATCTAATAAAATTGAGGCGATCAAAGAAGAGAATATCGAAGCTAAGAACTTACGAGGAATGGACAAAGCATTTGAAGTACGTCCTGATGGAACCCGATGTATCAATAATCGAAGTTGGTTACCATTCTTTGGTGGTTTGAGAAACTTAATCATGCATGAACCCTATAAATCGAAGTATTCCATCCACCCAGGTTCTGACAAGATGTATCAAGATCTGAAGAAACTCTATTGGTGGCCTAACATGAAGGCAATCATTGTTAAATATGTTGGCAAGTGTTTAACATGCTCTAGAGTTAAAGCAGAATATCAGAAGACATCCGGCTGACTAATACAACCAGAGATTCCTACATGGAAATGGGAAAGAATAATGATGGACTTCGTTACAAAAATACCCAAAACATCAAGTGGACATGACACAATTTAGGTCATTATAGACCGCCTTACCAAATCAACACATTTCATCCCTACCAAAGCGACAGATAGTATGGAAACCTTTACAAGGTTGTATATAAAGGAAATAGTTTCACGACATGGAGTGCTGATATCCATCATATCGGATCGTGACATTTATTTCACATCCAGATTCTGGCAGTCAATGCAGAGTGCTTTAGGTACTCAATTAGACATGAGTACGACATATTATCCCGAGACAGATGGACAAAGTGAAAGAACCATCCAAACACTTGAAGACATGCTTTGAGCCCGTGTTATAGATTTTGGAAAAGGATGGGAGAGACACTTACCACTGGTAGAATTTTCTTACAATAACAGTTACCATGGCAGTATTAAGGCAGCACCATTCGAGGCACTTTATGGTCGAAAGTATCGATCACCTGTCTACTGGGCCGAAGTTGGAGATGTCTAACTTACGAGACAAGAGATAATCCATGAAACGACCAAAAAGATAGTTCAAATCCGACAACGCTTGCAAGCTGCAAGAGACCGGCAAAGGAGTTACGCCAATGTAAGGCGAAAGCCTTTGGAATTCCAAGTTAGAGATCGTGTTATGTTGAAAGTGTTACCTCAGAAAGGTGTTATTTGATTCGGAAAGCGAGGAAAGCTTAACCCCCGGTACATTGGGCCATTCAAGATCCTTGATAGGGTCAGCCCAGTGGCATATAAACTTGAGCTTCCTAAAGAACTCAGTAATGTCTACAGTACCTTCCACGTTTCAAATCTAAAGAAATGCCTATCTAACGAATCCCTCGTCATTCCAATGAAAGAGCTTTGGCTTGATGACAAACTCAACTTTGTGGAATAACCAGTGGAAATCATAGATCGAGAAGTCAAGCAACTAAAACAAAGTCGTGTCCCTATAGTCAAAGTAAGATGGAGCTCTAAAAGTGGACCAGAATTTACGTAGGAACGCGAAGATCAAATTCGTGTCAAATAACCACATCTGTTTCTAAATATCACTCCAACAACCAACTAAATCTCGGGACAAGATTTCTTTAAGGTTGGGAGACTATAACAACCTACAATTTTCCTCTATGTAATTATCCATCTATTAAATTTGATGCAATTTTCCTCAGTATAATTTCCATCTATTAAATTAGATGCAACCATTTTCATGGAAAGATTTTTGCTTTATTCCATCCATAATGTAACGTAACTTACATTTTCAAAGTAAACGACCTCACGCAACCACCAATACCAATTCCATCAACGTTTATGTCAAGTATACATTCTAATATGTCAAGTAATATGTTTTAAAATCCATACGTTATCTATTTAACATACTTTCCATAACGTTATATCAAAACGGATTTTAAAAGTTAACGTTTATAACAAAACCCTAACTATATGTAATGTTTACATACAAAATAAATGTACAAGCTTTCAAGGCATGTGTAAAAGTGTACAATGCATAACATTTGAATATATTTTCCCTCCAAAACCAATGTAGAACTTGTTTAGGCTCAATGTACAACCCGATAATGCATAACATTCAAAATATGCATTTTCCCTCCATTTTCTTTATAAATTTTGCACAACCTTTTAAACACAACTTACAACACTCCAATGCACCACATTTGAACTAATCTTTCCCTCTAAGTCTTAACCCTAGCTCGTCTAAAACCTTAAACCCTAACCCGAAACCCTAATTGAACCCGACAACCCCTAAACTAGCTTAAACTAGTTCGAACCTAGCTAGCACTCACCACCATGATCCACCACCTTGTCTAGCACCTTGTCATCACCTCCTTGTCACCACCTAGCTAGCACACAAGCACCTTGTCACACCCTTAAGCCCCAAGCAAACCCTTGTCACCTCTTTGGATAACCGAACCCCCTCACACACTTCTAACACCTTTCAAAGCTACATACTAGCTCTTATTAGTCACCCTAGCTCACCTTGGACACCACTCCTCCACAACTTGGCCATTACTCCTTCCTTAGCCTATATATATACACGAAACACATACACTTTCACAAACATACAATTTTATCAAACATACTTACTTGCTCTTGACCTTTTTGAGCCAAAGAAGAGAAAGAGAAGAAGTTTAAGCCACTAGAGAAGCCAAGGTATAAGATCAAAGGATCCTTGAAGAAGAGTTCTTGATTCATCTCCAAGCTTTCGGGTTACATTTCATCATTTTCGACCCATATCAAGCCATTTTCGATCCATTCAAGCTCTAGTAAGCCTCATATCTTGTTCTATAAGCTCTTGATATGTTATAATCCTTTATAAGCTTTAAATAAGCCTCTTGTATAAGTCTTTCAACCATAAAAACCTCATTTGTTTAACATACCACTAAATATTTTTTGTTTTCCTAAACCAAACCGTGCCAGTAAATAATTTTTGAAAACTAAAAACCCTTTTAAAAGACTTTCGTTAACTAAATAAGCTTATAAGCATAATTTTTGTATAGTATTTCTACAAGCTCCATAAATCACTTTTTATAGTCATTAATAAACTAATCCTAAAAGCTTAACCCATCGGGTTTGTGTTATTACTAAACTTCAAGCTCTAAAACTTACTCTATTTTTTGCTTATGTAAATATGCTTATGATGCAAAATTGATTTTGAGATCAAAAAATATAAGGTATTATGGAATTTAGACTAAAAACGCAAAAACATTTTCATGCATAGGGTATATATTGTAACTTTTGAAATTATTAAACTTTTGGGCCAAAAGTGTAATTATCCTAAACTTAAAACCACAAGGGCCTGTTTTTCCATATTTCTAAGTTAAGGGTTAAATGTTTTAAAATCATATAATTTCAAAGGGTTAAAAGTGTAATTAATTTATAACCAAGGGTATATATTGTCATGTTTTCATTTTCTCCAAATGTAATAAAATGTAATATATTGTTATATTTAATTAATGTAAAAATAATATTTAATTATTATAAGACTCGATTTTATTAGAAGGACCGACACACTTTGTCGTTTTTACATTCGTCTGAGCGAAATCCACTATTTATTAAAATAATTTTGGTATATATTTAACATAATTTATCATCCATAGCTTTTGTGAAACTTAAAGAAAGATATTATCCTATCATTTAAACATAACGTATTTACGTTACTAGGAAAATTTCATGTGGAGGGGATTTCATTTGGGTAGATTTTTAACGCGTTGCTGGATTTATGATTTAAAGTGTTCTAGCTCTCAAAACCTTTAGACATGACTCTGGATTATGATTGCCGAACAGTTGATACGATGTTTTCACTATCTAATAAACCATATATTTGCACGTTTTTAAACTTTATGAAATAAAGTTTTGAACCAATACAAACTAAGACTTGAATATTACCCCAAGTTGCGAGTAGGGAGTGTTTATTTCCATTTGAGTTATTTTTGTCATCAATCAACTTCCTTATCCAAGGGGAGTTCTTAGTCCCACCTCTTTACATGTTTTCTAAACACCGTGGGGAAATACATGCTATTAAAACTTGAAATACAATGTAATTTTTCCGCTGTTTATGTTTCATAATATTTTATTGCTAAGTTACCTTATTTCGACTTACAGGCCAACACATATAATGTAACCGTTAATTACTTTGCATGTAAGAATGAAGTGTAGTGGAATAGATCTATTGGGACCAACTTTCCGTAGGTTTTGATACATATTGGCCAGCGGGTCATTTCATTTGCAGGAACACCGAGTTTTGGCAACAAAGCACCCGCTCTTGGCTGCGTAACAACTTATGAATAACATTTTTACTTAAAGGCTTCGGAGTTGTCATGAGCTTAGTGAAATATCTATAAATATTATTTTACCTGCTTTTTGTATTCGTTGCAATTATTACTACTACATTGACTTGTATTCAACTATTACATTTCAAACCTGTGAATTTCACTCAACCTTTGTGTTGACTCTTTTAGCATGTTTATCTTAGGTAATTGAGTAACCTATGACATGGAGTGGCATTTGACTTGAGGACGTCCAAACTTGTTATCATTCAAACTTTATGTTTTTAATGCACTTTGGGACCCCTTTTGTAAAACTCTGAAATAATATTGAATGATAACTAAATTTTCCAAAACGTCTCTTTTGAGTCGTTTTATATGATTATGACTATTGATTCATGAAGTAATACCCTAATTTAGCTTCCGCTGCTATGTCAAATATCAGGGTGTTACAGACACGTGCATTCTTTACCTGATTAAGAATATTGCTTAAGAGAAGAGACACCTGTGGCACATTAGATCTCCCCCACTACCATCTAAACCCATAGTAATCTTATATTATATTAATAAAGTTACTGTAGATAACATTGTAGCAAGTAATAAAAAATTATTACTATGCATTATGTGAGATGGTCAACACTACAACAAATGTAATATAGTTATAATGAATGATTTCTCTATTAAATAACTAAGAACCAATCAACAAAGGAACAATTAAATAAACCACATGCTATGGCAACAATTTACATACAATTAAAATACTACGTAGTAGTGTGCGTAGATTGGTAACCAACTAACCATTTACAAATTAAATGTAGGCCCAGGAGTAGCAAGAGTTAGGATTGCACTATGTTTGTGTATATGGAAATCTTTAGCAAACAGGTTTCTTTTTCAACGAGATGAGGATGAATAGAAAGCACCACATCTATCGCCGGTTACGAAGGGTAAATTAGTCCAAACATTTTTCACAGATAATATTTAAGA
>BQNB010093688.1:0-26300 GCA_026074375.1 Tanacetum coccineum
GTTTAAGATTTGTGACGTCGGTTTAAAATTTATTGTTGCGACTAAAGTTTGACTCCTAGTGGCCTTATCTGTTCCTTTCGGCTTAAAGCATCAGCTATAACATTTTCCTTTCCAGGGTGATAACGAATTTATACCTATGATGGCGTCGCAACTACTAAGTTCTACGGTATTACGTCGATGTTGAATGGGTGATTTAGTGAATTCCTTTATTAAGGCTAAACTCAATGGCGGATTTCCCTAGGCTGACATGATGCATCTCGACTTTTTGACATAGGATTTGGCGTAAGATGATGTCGACTCTATGCAGTAAATGCCTACTTTGTTACTATGATTTCTAATTCAGCTTCCCGTGACAGACACATTTTATGAACACGCACACAAAACTTTGCTTTTCGGGGATATAAGTAGAAAATTGGTTTTGACAACAGTTTTAAGGTGACTACTCTCAGCATGGCATGGTCCTTCCTAAATTAGACATAGGTGATCAGGCTATGTATAATTGAGGACTAACGATGCAATGCTCATTTTTGTCAAACTAATGTTATGTATATAACAGTATAAAAATAGTTTTATAGGGTGACAAATTAATTCACAAGATGGAAACAAGGTAGTTTATAGGATGACAACAAAATGGTTTGCGAGATAACCATAAGATGGTTTATAAGACAATAGCTAAATAGCTCATGGGGTGATAGTAAAATAATTTATGTGATGAAAACAAAATAGTTTCATAAAGTAAAAACAAAATGATTTGTAAGATGATAGTAACATGGTTTTTAAGATGATAGCAAAATAGTATGTAAGATATCAAGAAGATAATTCATAAGATGGTGGAAAGAAAGTTGTAAAAATGATAGTAATGTTTTTTTTATAAAATAATGGCGGAATAGTTTTTAGTTTACAAAACAATAGTTGAGTAGTTTATAAGTGATGGTAAATTGGTTTATAAGGAAATAGCGAATCTTTTTATAGATAGTAGCAAAATAGTTTATGAGATGGAAGCAACTTAGTTCATAAAATGATGGCGAGTTATTTTATATATGATGGTAAATTTGTTTATGAAATATTAGTGAAATAGTTTATAAGAGTTAGCAAAATTTTCACAAGGTGATGGTAAACAATTTTTTTTGGTAATAATAAAATAGGTTATTAGGTAATAGCAAAATGGTCTATGTGATGGTAAGAACATAGTTTATAAGGTGGTATTTTACTAGATGATAGTAAAATTGTTTATTACAATAGTAAAATAGTTTTTAAAGCGATAGCAAAATAGTTTATAAAATGAGGGTTTATTACCCGATAGTAAGATAAATTATTATTGATAGTAAAACAGTTTATTAACGATAGTGGGAATAGTTTATAGAGCGATTGTGGAATAGTTTATGAGATGTTAGTTCATTTGACGATAGTAAGATGATTATTAGTAAAATAGTTTATCATGTGGTAGTGAACTGGTTTATAATGTAGATGTAAAAATGTTTGAAGGGTTATAATAGTTTAGGGAGTGGCTTGCATAAATAAATAGAGAGTTAAAGTAAAATCGACAAGGTTTTCATTGTACATAAGTTTGATAGGTAATTCAAATCATCCATGCGTACAACGAAAATTTAAAAGAAAGTACGACACAATTTTCTATAGGAAACAGAATCCTAAATAGTTCAACCTAAGCTTCACTAGGTAAGATGAGGTCTCTCCCTAAGCATTAGCGTTACATGCCATGATGTTAGACTTGTGATTCTTCAACTCTGGGCATATACTATGGTAGTGCCCTTATTTCCCACATTTAAAGCAAGTAAGGGTTCTTTGATTAGCTTCAACAGTGGTTCCCCTACAATCCCTGTCCAGATGACCGACCTCCTTACAATTCTCGCACTTTGCATAGCACAGTCCATTGTGGTGCAAATTGCACTTGTTGCAGTGGGGTAGCTTCCCAGCGTAAACCTTCTTGTTGCTTGGCCCGACAGCGTGTGCTCTAATTACTTTATGTCCTTTGTTTTGGCTAAAACTTCCATCGTGGTCACCTTCCCACTTCCTTTTGTTGCTAGCATTCTTTGCTACCTTGCCTTCTTGCTGTTCGACCCGGTTCATTAAGTCACGGGCCACGCGGGTCTTTGCCTCGTAGATAGCAATAGTCTCGATAGCATCAGCCACTCGCTGGGCTACAATCTGCTCGATTTCCGCAAAACTCATCTCTTTATTCGTAGTTGTCATCGTTTTCTTAAGATCGCAATGAATATAATATATAATGAGATTTCATCCAAGGTAAAATCACGACACACAATGATCACAATATATATGTAAAGTGAGGCCATGACGTGCAAAGGTATAAGATAAAAGCAACCATGGCATAAATAAGTCAACATCATAAATAGCATAATCGTAACCAACCACATAGGTTAATACTTAATACATCGTTTTACATGAATAAAATAGTACAAGTTTCTCATTAACGCTTCCAACCGAGTACTACTCAAGTTTAGTAGGATACAATACAAAAGGAGCTACAATGACTAATCTATCTGTCTATGGGCCAAGGTGCCTCTCAAGATTCCGGATGCTAGCCTCTATGTTATCCCCGACTGACTCAATATGCCCTGGTGGTGGTGGTTTTGATGGTGGTAGTAATGGTGAGAGTGGTCTGGATCTCTTATGAGATGAGGATGGTAACCCTAATGAAAGTAATGGATACCAGGTGGATGATGGTGCAGCTCTCCATTAGTTCACGACTGCTTTGGCATCGGGATATCCTTTCCCGGTTGATTGGCAAGGACAGGGCTAGTAGATAAGGATTGGGTAGGTGGTGGATGAACAACTAATGTCAAAGCGGTCTGGGTGTGGAGTGATTCATCAGTCTCACTCAGATCCTCGTCTAATGAGTCGTCACCAGAATCCAGTGGGTAGCCATACAAAGCTGGTGTGTGATCTGGTGATGGTGGTGCGGGTCTAACGGGAATCTCACCGTCAGAATCGGATATGATGACAAACGGAGTAAATACTCTGGCACGTGGTGTAATAGCAAGAAAAGGTGTGGGACGAGGTATGGTCATAGTGATGTGATAATCAAGGGTTTTATATAAGTATAGTATATAAGGTAAATGTAAAAATATACGTAAGAGAGGGTAAGCACGTATATAAATCATGTAAGCACATAGTGTAAGCAAGTAGTGTATGCACATGAAAAGTTTTTATGTGATGCAATATTTATGAAAATGATTATAGTCTAGGTAAAATATGCAACCTAGTTCTCTATAACCTTGGCTCTAGATACCAATCCGTAACACCCCCAAAAAGGGTCGCAGCGGAAATATGTCTGGGGGTGTTACTTCATAATTACAATAGCTCAAGATACAAGAGAACGACCTCTAAATGAGTCGTTTGAAAAATAATCTTGTCAATTTAATAGAAATTTAAATAGTTATAACATTTGTCCCAAAGTTGCTTCAAAATGAACGACTGGAAATAATACAACAAGATTTGATAGTTTGAATGCATGAAGAAATCCATGAATGTAATCTTCTAAAATTTGGACTCCAATGCACATCAGTTACATCAAGCATCTTATTCACCTGAGAAATACATGCTTAAAAGTGTCAACATAAAGTTGGTAAGTTTATAGGTTTATGTAAGTATAAATGTGGGACCATAAAATTTCTGTGTGTGTAATAATGTAACACTTACAATATCATAAAATGTAATTACGACTGCACTAAGCCCATGACACTGAAGGTACAACTTGTATGTGTGCAAATTCATGCAAATAATGTGCCCGTGTAGATGTTCAACCCACAACATCTAAAATCCGATATGGTATACGTCCGTTAGTTCGGTCCTCCGAAACTAGTAAGCGCGACTTACCCGAACTGGGATGTCAGTCCCAAATAGATCTATTTATAACACACACGCTTACACAAAGTAATTAACAGTTCATGATATTAGGCATAATGGGTTATCGCTACTTAGGTAAACTTGTAATTTGTTTAAAAATGTACTTGCGTCCAAATGTAAAACAAGACATGTATCTCACCCCAAAATTTGTAAAATATTGTAAATCAAATAAAGCGGGGCTATAAACTCACCTCAAGTAATGAAATTGATTCTCAAATAAATCAACAATGAAAGACGTCACAATGAGCCGGTATGCAACCTAATTAATTATAGGTCGGATAAGATTAATGTACTCGAAATAAATAAAACAATGTATTTTATAAAGTTATATCACCATCTGTTAGTTTTGGTTTTAGTTTATAAGTTAAAACAATTTTATGTTAAGTTTGCCATTTAATGTCTAAGTGTATACTTGTAAAATGTTCTATTAGTCTGTAAATTAATTATAGCCAATTACGCTTGATCTACTATTTTTATTATTTCTAAAGTAACAAAATATATATAGTCTAATTAATTCGTATAATATTATTTATAAAGTTTCAAAACGCGTACTAATATTATATAAATGTTACACTATTATTTCTTAAGGTTTTTATAGTCTAAACGGACCCGAAAACACTCGAAAACACCAAATTAAAATCCCATCAGCTTTTACGTTTTTATAAAGTGTGCAAAAATTTATATAAAAAGTTATCTAGTTTTAATGAAGATTATCTCACTTTTAATACATTTTTAGGCTTCTAAACTCGCAAACTTTTATCAAAATATCATTCCGAGCAACTTTCTAATTTTATACTTAAGCCGGTTCGGACCCGAAAGGCCTCAAAAACTCAAAACGAAATCTGATCAGATTACATATTTTTCTCGAAAGCTGTCAAATTATATATAATTGTCGGTAACTTTAAAAATTCATGTCTTCTTCGTTTTAAGTCCATTTTTCGCGTTTTTATATGCACGGAATCGTATTAATATGTACTGACATATTTTTAAGGTTTTAACTTGTTTCGAAGTCCGCGTCAAAACAGTAAAAGTCGGCTGTAAAAATAAGTAATTGTATAAATTTTAAACTTATGATTTTTACTCCATATTTAAAACAACATATCTCCTCTTAATTACAACACTTTCAACTCCTCTACCAACAACAACATCCACTAACCTAATCCCATCCATCTCATCTCAAATACATAAATAAAAATGCCAAGAAAATAAATAATTTGTAAAACTATATAAATTAATTTATGTATAATTAATTTAACAACAAGATTAATAAATTAACTAGTACATAAAATATATCAAAAATAAATATTTTTAAGTGTTCCATCTTGTATATAACTCTTTTTACATCACTTGTAAATATGTATATGTTTAAATATTATTCTTGACTTCCTTGTAAACTTTTTATAAAAATAAACTAATTGGTGATTATAACCTTATAACTAAAAGTGTTCATGACAAGAAAATATATATAATGAAAGTATGAGAAAAAAAGATATAAACCTTAGTGAGGATGATGATGAGATTTAGCAAGATGTTTAACCAAAATTAACCAAACTAGAACCTTTTGCTTATAATGAACCCTTAAGGTATACTTATAAAATTTTACCAAAGCTTGAACTCTTTTTTCTGTGGTGCTACTGCCGTGAGCTTCCAAAAGAAAGAAAGGAGTGTGTTTTGAATTTTTGTGAAGAATGAGTTACTAGTGAATGGTTCATGGTTATAAAAACTAATCAAGGTAAAGCATCTCTTGTCTTTCCATCTAGGTGAACAATTTAGGTATTGTTTGTTGGTTTTTGGGGTGCCAGCCGATTAGCATGGACAAAGGGAGGAAAAGGAGAGTCTTGAGATGCTTAAACCTCACATGAATACATATGATTAGAGTTTATCACAAAAATAGTAATAGAATGTAGGGATTTCCATGTAATATCAAAATGATTGGGCCAACTCTTTTGGCTATAAGATTGGCGGCAAAAAGAAAGGCAAGGCAAGAGACAATGACACTTTGTGTAAAGATTTTATACATGTATGTACATATTTGTTTGATTAAGGTAGTATAGGTTTATTTGCATGCATGCATGTACGTAAACGTATATGTAAGCGTTTTACGTAAATAAAAATAAAATATGAAAAGTTATAAATTATATTCGTAAAAATTATATAACAATTATTTGACGTAAACTTTTATTTATTAAATGTCGGTTTACGTTGATTGTTGATTTTTAGTTTACGTGATTTAACTTAACGGTTGAAATTAAAAGTAAACGCGTAAATGCTCAAAATAAATAGTTGAGAGTTTATTGACGTAAATGACTTGAAAATACGGATTGCTATAGTTCAGTGTTTTGAATTTGAAAAGTGACAGCATCAAGCTTAGCTTGTTTTAAGATTAATAGTTCATCTCTACACTTGTTTAATTCAAAAACAATTTTGTTGTATTTTGACAGTAAGTTTAATCTTTGCTCTTCAACAAACTTAAGATCAATATTGATATATTTGAGGTAATGTTGTCAGTCGGCATCCTCATCCATAGAGAGAATAATATTTACATTTCTCATGGTGATGTCAATCCATTCACCATTACGAGCATGATTCTTTCCTACAAAGAGCTCATCATCAGCTAGAGCCATCAGTACCTTAACCTTAGTTACTTCTTCATTATCTGAAATCTCTACCTTATCCTAATCAAAGGTTTCAGCAACTAGACATTTGTTCTTTGGTTGAAAGTTCTTTGGGTTCTGAGAAGTAGAAGGACTGGCCTCAAGGAGTGAAAGTTTAGCTTTTATTTTCTTATACTCAGCCTTGTAGTCTTTCTGAATTTTAGGTTCAGCCTGACTACTTAAGAACTGAGAAGACTGAATAAGTTTTGGAGTAAACTTGGGTTGAAAATATTTTGATACTGATGAATAACCAGTCACTGGTGATTTGTAAGAAGGTTCAGATGTTTTAGAAAGACAGTCTTTAGCAAAATTGCCTTTTTACCACATTTGAAACATTCAGTATTTTCATTTGCTTTTTGACTTGAGAAATTGTTTCTTCTTCTTATAAAACGTTTTGAATTTGCTAAAAGGGCTCTCTCATGAAACTCAATTTCTAAGTCTCTGAGATAATCCTTACTGGATCTCTCATCTACCTCATCATTAGAATTTCTTGGAAATCCTGTATAACATTATTAGAAAAGAAGGCAGTAAAAATAGTAGTACTTAAGGGTGTGGTGATGAGGGCCTTTTTGGTGTCAGGATGGCTTCTTTGGATTAGGTTGTCCTCATAGACAAACCTTCCATAGATTTCTGCAAGGCCAAGTGTCTGAGTATAATTGGCATTCCTCGGTCCATGGAAGAAGGTTAACCACTTCACAGGAAGACTGTTCACGAAACCAACATTGATTTCATGTTTAGAGAGGTTAACACCATCATTGGCTAGCTCATTGAGCAAGGTCTTATAATGGGTGTAGGTCTGTGAGAGACTTTCAGTGGGGTTAGCCCTGAAAGTTTGATGCTCAAGTTTCAGATCCATGATCCTATTTTCTTTGGTATCTGAGAGACCTTCAAAGTTGTGAACCAAGTTAGTCCATGTAGCTTTAGCTGTTTCACAGCTAATGACTGACTTCATTATGTCATCTGGTAGACATGATATAATGATGCTTTTAAGGCGTTGGTCTTGAACGACCACCCTCCTCTCATCTGGGTCCATTGACTCTCAGGCTTTATAGCAACTTCAACAGTTTTTGGCTGAAATGGACCATCCTTAATACATTTTAAGTAGTAGGGTTTCATTCCTGCTAAGTAGCAAAGCATACGCTTTTTTCACTTATTGAATTTTCCCGGCTTTAGTTTAGGAGCAATAGCAGCATAGCTACCGCCTTTTTTGTCAACTAGCTAGGGTATAATACTTTCAGTAACCATTTTAGGATCTAGGTTTTAAAAACTTTGAGCAGATTTAAGTGTTAAAAGTTTTATAAACCTTCTGCTCTGATACCACTTGTTGTTCCCCTTAGTTAGTGAACAATAACTACAAAGTTATCATTTACCAACTCATGGCTTGTTAATAAAGTAGTGTATTTATTCTTTGAAAAGGTTTTGTGTAAGTAAAGATAAACAATAAGTTAAAGACACAAAAATAACTTTTCACCGTTTAACTCTTTTTATTAAGAATTTTACCCTATTGTATGCGGATCTACAATGGGGATTGAATGACAATGTGTGTGTGTGATCTCCTCACTAATAACTTTGCATAAACCTAAAGTGTTATGCAAAGTTAACTACTATGCTAACCAACTGAGCTCACTCAAGGACTTAGTAGATTTGGAGGAGTAGGTGTTTGTGAAAGTTACGACTTTGAATGCACAAACTTAACCTACTCTTTTACAAGACGTTTGCTATTTATACTACATAGATAGGGTCATACCCACATGGGTGATAAGTGCTTGTCCCAATGCTGATAGGTTAGTACATATTGTATACCTTTATCTCTATTATAATTTTATTCTAAGTATGAGACAAACACACTTTCTAAGGTACTAACACTGACCTTGTCTTCATACCCTATTCAGGATAGTTTGACTTCAGGCATATAAGAGCTTGGAATTATCTTGTTTCAAACTATCCCGCCTATCAGGCTCTTCTAGTTGTTGGAGATCGTATGGGGTTCAGTGAGTCTATTGTTACAACTCACTGAACCCATCACCTTTTTCTTTGGCTCAGGCTTCATTCACCAAGTACCGCCTCACTGAATGCTAGATACTTTCTCATAGACTGAGGTTGAGCATCCTGGAGGTAACTCACTGAGTGACTATTCACTCAGTGACCTTGAAATGTTAAAGGTTATTAACACTTAGGATATCTTGTATTCAATCCTAAGTGAAAGATCATTAGGCACTAAATTGGCCCAACAAGTTTCGGTCAGTTATTTCGGTTCAGTTATTTTGGTTTTTTTTTGGTTTTTTCTACTCACCCCTACTTAAGATTGCATTAAAAGGATGATTCACTCCGTAAGCCTTTGTGTTGTGTCAACCCATTTTCCTTTTTAAACAGTTGCATCTAGACTCTAGTGGTGGAGATTAGTATATATGCCAAGCTTATGATAGAATACTCGCCATGACTGAGCAGTTGAGTGATCACCAAAAATGTTACACGTAGATTAGTGAGAGTATGAGTGTGATTCGGTTTTTCTTTTGTGAGGTGCTCGGTTTAGAATTTTCTAGCATGGGTAATTTTTATATTCATATCTTCCTGAATAACTTGGGAGATATCTTTTTGAGAATTATTTAAAAAAGTCTACTTGAGGGCAAATAGAAGTCAAGTGGATGGATATTTGATAACATCAAATAGTTAATACTTATATATATCAAATTCCCGTGTTTATTGCCTTGCTTTATGTCATTTTATATGAATTTGGTACTTAATTCATTTATATTTCAAATTCAGATAATTAAAGGCATTGGAACAAAAGTGTACGACAAGTGGCCAAAATTAGTACCATTACTAATTTATTTAGTAGATGTACTAAAATCTTATGAAGGCTACTATATTTCTCTAGGATGCAACTTATGAGCCAAATGAAGAATAGTACCACTACTATATTATTTAGTAGGGGTACTATATTTTTATTGATAAAAGAGATCGAAGAATATCAAGTTTAAAAGGATTACGGCGTAACTGGCCCGCAGGAGTTACGCCGTAATTAATCATTAAAGATGATATTTATGCTGACTAAGGGTTACGGCGTAACTGTCCTGCAGTAATTACGTCGTAATCAATATTAATACTAAATGATGGAATGTCGCATCAGAAGAGTTACGGCGTAACTCGGGCGATGCAGTTACACCGTAAGGATAACTCATCACAGGAACTAATATTGTGCAAAAGTTACACAGTTTCATTAATCAAATATAAAGCATTATGAAGACGAGGGGCTGAAGTCGTACAAGACTCAAACTTATATTTTATTATAAATATAGAATGAAATCATTTATTCTAATCCATTCAGTTCGTGGGTAGCAGCCGGCCAAAAGGAAAAGGGTAAAAAGTTTTTGACGCAGGTGATGACATCAAATAACGTCACTTTTATAGCATCATTTATCTCATGTAAATTACCTATTTTGTATAATTATTGCAAGAATTAGTATTAAATTGCTTTAATTTGAGATTTGCAGTATTTATGGAGTACTTTATGAAGATTAGCTAAAAGGAACGCATTCTGGAGCTTAAACGAAGAAATTTGAAGAATATTGTTCTGACATTCTATACGCCGTATCCATCAAGGAAGATACGACATATCTATGCTTGCACTTTACAAGAAACCATAAAGAATTAAAGAGTTATACGTCGTATCCAGAAGACCAATATACATTGTATCCTATATTGAGTAATTGATAATTCTGGAAGATATTGAACGTGGTCCCTACTCCAAGAAAACTCCCAATACGCCATATTGACCTCGACCAATATGGCATATCAAAGAAATTCTAGACACTATAGATAAAAGACCTAAAACGAGCTTTAGGTGTGCTTGATCATATTTACAATACCATTACCACAAAAGTCGATTTTCAGAAGACAAGAAGAGCAAAGAAGGTATCACAACGCGCTTAATTCCATAGGAAACACCTTGTAATTCTCATACTCTTAATAATCGTTCAATTTTTGGTATAATTAGTTTAACTCGGTTAGGTTACCTTGGTTGTTCATTATTATGCTTGTATGCATTATAATGGTTAAGGGCTAATACCTTTGGGTATTAGCCATGATTATGATAATATAATGTTTGGTTTGTTTATATCGATTGCTTAATTTATCATTGATTGTTGATTATGTTTATCAATTCATACTTGTCTATGTGCTTAAGTATGCGACCTATCATTCAACTGGGTCTAGTGATACCGACCAAGTTAGCTAGATACTGAGATGGCTCTATATATTGCAATTAATATATCTAGAATCATAGGATCATAAATATTGACCTATCTTTACCATTGGTTTAGTGAACAAGTTGGACTAGCAGGTGACCTGGGATCAACAAATAATGTTCTGATTCCCTTGGTAAAGACTCGGACAAGTGGACTACTAGAATATAAAGAGTCGTTAAGTAGTAAGTTGGTAAAGTCCCGATGGGCTAGGGTTTAATAAGATCACCATATTAATCTCCTAAGATAGATTATAATCAGCAAAGAAAATACTTTATGCGGATGTGTTTAATTGTGATAGAATTCAACGTGTCTAGATTTTAGGAAGAAGTACCGCCTAAATCTAGGAAAGATATAACCCTCGAGATAAGTCATTCATTGCACTTAATAAACAAACCAACATTCTATTTGATTAATCATGGTTAATACAATTTCCTTAAAATTGGCTTGACCGCTCTTCTATTTTTTGATTATTGTGTTGCGTATGTTTTGGTAGCGGAAGTAGATTTAAGTCACCACCAAACATGTGCCAGTCTCTCAGACTGAAAACCTCCCTTATCTGTTAGAATTAGGTTTAGCATAGGTTTAACTTAGAATTAACATATATTAGAACTAACATAGATAAACTAAAATACTGATAGAACTAAGAATTAACACTATCGCTCTTAGTGATCGACACCCTACTTACCAACGAAGCTACATCTAATCGGGTACACTACCCGTTAGTGTTGTTTTTAGGTATAGTCGGCAAAATATAAATGTAAAACTTGATAATAAATAATACCTACACACAACGACACATCAACAGGGTATAAGGAAAACCCTTTGCGGTTTATCATGACATTTGACTAGAGGATCGCGAGCACTATTATAGCACTACTTGTAATTGTACTTCAACTTTTTATGGTCAATTTAATACTGTTATTTTGAGTTATTGGATCTAGCAATATAATTGTTGATAGTTTGGTTATTTGTTATGCTTTATTATTTCGTTGGCATTTAATTTAGTAATTATCTTTTTTATTATTATTTTATGATCTTTTTCATGTTGCATCTTTATAATTTACGTAGTGCGCTTATTGATCCTCGTGATTTTGTCTAAGTATTGATATGAGGTTGAGTGCGGTCAAGGATCTATATGACCCCAAAGACCTTGGCATGCACGGTTGACTGTATGATGACCAATACTTGTAGTCATTCGACCTGCACCCATTAGGCGAACCTTTAGCATTAAATATATGGTTAGATGTGCGAGCTAATAGGAAACCACTTGTTAGAGTTAAGCGTATCTCATAAGTTAATTGGAAAACCTTAATGACTGTAAACTAAGAATAGGTTAATTCTCCTTGTGAGTTCATTCCACTAGGTTAACTGATGACATCAAATAACGTCACTTTTATAGCATCATTTATCCTATGAAAATAACCTATTTTATATCATTATTGCAAAGAATTGTTACATAATCGTTTGTATTTGAGAATTGTAGTAATTATGGAGTACTTGGTGAAGATTAGCAAAAAGGCACACATTTTGGAGCTTAAACGAAGAGTTCAAGAAAGTCTACTGATCTGACAGCCAATACGCCGTATTATTCTAGACCTATTGATGACATCAAATAACGTCTATTTTATAGCATCATTTATCCCACAATATAAACCCATTTTCTATAGTTATTGCAAAGAATTGTTACTTAATCGTTTATATTTGAGAATTGAAGTAATTATGGAGTAATTGGTGAAACATATCAAAAGGCGCGCATTCTGGAGCTTAAATGAAGATAATTTGAAGATTACTATTCTGAAGACCAATACGTCGTACCCATCAAGAAGATACGGCGTATATGTGCCTGCACTCACCAAAGACCACAGAAGATTAAAGAGCAATACGCCGTATCCAACCCATTGGATACGCCATATTGAACCAACTTCCAGACATTATAAATAGAAAACTCAAAAACGAGTTTTAAGTGTGCTAAATCATATTCTCGATACCTAAACCACAAAAGTCGATTTGCAGAAGAGAAAAATAGAAGAAGAGGTCGAGCAGTGTATTCAATTCCATAGGAGACATCGTGTAATTCCATATACTTTAGTAATCGTTCAGTTTTTGGTATCATTCGTTAACTCGGTTAGTTTACCTTGGCTAAATTATTACTCTTGTATTTATTATGACGTTTGAAGGCTAATACCTTTGGGTATTAGCCATTATTATGAAGATCTGAATGTTTGGTATTTGTTTATATCGATTTCTTGATTTATCGTTGTATGCTTGTTTATGTTTATCAATTTATACTTGTTTACGTGCTTTTGTATGCGACCTATCATTCAACTGGATCTAGCTAAGTGGACTAAGCGGATCTAGAGTCTTGGATAGCTCTCCATATAGTAATTTATACACCTAGAATAATAGTTACACAAATATTGTCCTTCTAAGTCTGTGTCTAGGATACGCTTCGGGCTTAACTAGTTAATTGGATATTGCCAATGGTTTATTGATCGTGTTGACTAGCAGGTGACCTAGATAATTCAACAAATAACGTTCTGATTCCATTGGATAGTTGGACAAGTGGACTACTAGTGTATAGATTGCCATTAAGCGGTAAGTGGGTAAAGTCTCTATGAGCTAGGGTTTAACAAGATCACCATTGCTTTAATCCCTAAGATAGATTATAATCAGCAAATAAGGATGCTTTATGCGGATGCTTTAATTGTGACAGAATTAACGTGTCTAGGTCTTAGGATGATGTAACGCCTAAGTCTTAAGAATGATATGCCACCTCGAGAGAAGAAATCATTGCACTAAATAAACAAACCAACGTTCTAATCGGATTAATAATGGTTAATACAGTTTTCTTATATAAGGTTCGACCGCTCTTTTATCTTTTGTTAATTAGCTTGCGTGGGTAACAGTTTCTTGAATTGATTGTAGTCACCAACCAAACCGTGCCAGTCTCTCAGGCTGAAAACCCCCCTTTTCCATTAGAATTAGGATTTAGACTGACATAGGTTTAACATAGGATTAGAATAGAATTAACATAGATTAGATAACCAAGATATTAATTAAATTGATAGATTTAACCTCGCTCTCAGTGATCGACACCCTACTTACCACGAAACTACTACCGATCGGGTACACTGCCCGTTAAAGTGTTGTTTTTGGTTGAGTCGGCAAAATATAAATTTAAAACTTGAATCATATAAAAAACAACCCTACACTACAACACATCAAGTTTTTGGCGCCGTTGCCGGGGAGTGAAAATTAATCTTGATTTTTATTTTGATATTTTGGTTTTTAACATTAGATTAGATCTAACCCTTAGGATTAGTGTAATTTAGATTAGTGTATATTTTAGATAACCAGATATTAAGTAAATTAATTTATAAACCTCGCACTCAAGTGATCGACACCCCTATACCACGAAACTAACTACGATCGGGTACACGTGCCTTTAAAGTGTTGTTTTTTGTTGAGTCGGCAAAATATAAATTAAAAACTTGAAACAATAATTTATAATAATATATTTGTATATTTATTATTCATATTAATATATGAATCAACGATGGAACACTAACAGTCGTTAATTAGTTCGTTATGAATAATTAACAAATAAGGTTTTTTAATTAATAGGTAATTAAATGTAATTATCCATAAATAAAGGAAAAGTCAAAAAGTCAACACCAAATGGGTGTTGTGTAGGTTTTGACCAGATCCAAGCCCAAGGGGGTGATGGGTTGGGTATTGAGCGATTTTTTCCTCCAAGTTATGTATTTTAGGAAAACCCTAAATACATCTACTATATAAGAAGGACCCTAGAGCTCATAACTTTTATCCCTCTCTTCTCTCTTCCTTCTTGGCCGACGAAAACAAACACCACACTTTAGGGTTTTTTTGTGTTTTGTTATTATTGATGTTCACTTGATCGTTGGTTAAAGAACTAGCATTCGAGTGGTATTGTTCAACGTGTAGTGTGGATACACGTAGAGGTTACTTATCTTAGTAACTCGTAGTGATGTTTTGGTTTGCACGTTAATACACATGTGCGTGTACTCGAAGTATTTTTGATTCATCACTAACTTGGTTGTTGTCACACCCCGACAATGGCGAAAACATGGGAATGCAACATAATGATCAATCATAACACAAGATACAAAATAGAGAAAACTACATTGCATAAACTCCAAGTGCTATGAAGACCATCAACCTTGAACAAACTCAAGTGATGTCCCAAATCGCAACTAAAATCCCCAATCTCTTACAATTATTTAAATGCCCTCATAGGGGACCATAATCCAAACTTATACCAAAACATCCAAAAACTAGAATCAAAACAACAAGCAAGCAAGACTTCAAACGAAATTTCACTCGAGATACTTCTAAGTCTGCTATCACAATCACCAAACTATTCTTCTTTCATTTCACCTGAAAATGATACTCGAAAACGTCAACAATAATGTTGGTGAGCTCGTAGGTTTGACCTTAAACTCAAAAGTTGTGCCAATATTTCAACAGTGGACAATAGTGCTATATGACAGTGAATATATGCAAACAACCTTAGCATAACCATTAATCAATAACCATATGTCACTTACGCACCTAAAGGGCCTACCAGCTGGAGCACTAACAATCATTTTTATATTGTAAAATATAGAAATATCAATGCTTTAAAACATAGGTAATATAAACATTAAATTCGATACAATTACTTGATGAATGACTAATACAAATGATGAACTGAAGTAAATTCTCCTTTGGAAAGTGGTGGAATGATGCTCGAAAATGTCTTGGGTGAAGCCCTAATCATCCCCTTTCGAGTTTGTGGTTGGGTTGGGAATGATAAATCTGTTGAATTTCGGCTGATGTATATAATTAGCTCGACTTAGTTGCAGCAGCAAAAGCCTCTAAGTGAGGAGTTACAGCCGTAAACCCCCTTGAAGATTTGTTAAACCCCAGGTGGCCTAGTTATGGCGTAACCAAGGATAATAGTTACGCCGTATCCACTCATGTATTTATTTTCTTCTATAGCTACAATGTAACCTAAACGAACCAATTACGCCGTAGTTGTGATGTCAACACAATCTTCTAATTTCTGTGAGAGAGTTGTTGCGTAGCCCTTTCGGGTAGTTACGCTGTAATCTTCTGATGACTTAGAGTAAGTCGACTTTGGTAGAAACAAGGGTTACGATGTAGTCTTTACGAGGCAACTACGCCGTAACGATAGTCTGATCTAACAACTTATGCATTTTTCTTTGATTCACCTATCCATTTTCTCGTGTTTTCAATCAAATGCGTAAATTTACCTATTAACGAAATATGAAGCAATTAAGTACATATTCCTATAAAAATATAACAAATATGAGCATTTTATTAGTGAAATTAACACCAAATATAGGATGGCCTAAAATGCAAATAGGTTATGCCTCCAGTGTAATGCCCCCACCCAAATCGAACCACACTAGATTCTAGAACCTAAAAAAAACTGTCCCAATGTTAGTTTCAAAAAGCTTGTTGTTTTGGGTGCTGCTAAAAAACGATCTTAAGCAAATGACTACATTTGTGGGTGAACTGTTGCATTCCTGGCCAAGAAAAACGATGTCAATAGAGGTTTGGGTTGGACCGTTTAAGATTGGAGTTGTATCAAACCACACATTCCTTTGCATGCATACTTTGGATTGTACTTGTTTGGCTATGATGATTTGGTCAGGTGGTTAGTCGTAATTCTGGCGCGGCAAAAGAATGGATGCCATAAAATGTACTAGAACTTTTGCAGCCACTATGATGGGTCGTAGTAACGGTTATGTAGCAAAAAAAGCTGAGCCAATGTGTTTTTGCATCCAACATAGTATCTGACCAAAATGAAAAAAAAAGTATTTGACCAAAACGAATGTGTTGTAACCCGATGAATCGTCAAGTTGTGCAATGATTCATTCAAAATGAATATCCATTTAATTTTTCACTGATTGAAACGACATTGTTTTTATGTGTTTTGGGAACTTTCGTGGTTTAGTTTTAATCTTTGGGATTGCCGACAAACGTGTTTTAATTTGTCGTTTATGCTGATATTTCGTGTGTTGATAACATCAAATATTCTATACTTTTTGGTGTTAATTTCACTAATAAAATGCTCATATTTGTTATATTTTTATAGGAATATGTACTTAATTGCCTTCATATATATACGTAATAGTAAATTTAACCCCCAAAAGGGCTACGCAACACAAAATCTATTTAGGGCACGCAACCAACTCTAATTAGAGGTCGGGCATAAAAAATACCTATTAAACGAAATTTGAGCAATTAAGGTACATATTCCATAAAAATATAACAATATAAAACAAATATGAGCAGTTTAGGCCATCCCATATTTGGAGTTAATTTCACAAAAAAATATAATTGCATTATCTATTGCATTTTGGTAAAACGGATTGCATACGACACCATTACGAAAAACTCAACCAATTTTGTGGAGGCTGCACAAGATGGACATAAATTCTGTCATCCAATTTTTTGTACAGTCAAAATCACGACTCACTGGATAACCAAACCATCATACCCAAGGTAGCTGTGTTCAAACCGAACCCACCCAACATTGCAAAATCACATATCTACATCGTTCAACAAAACGAAAAACAAACAACACGCAAACAATAAAAAGGCATGTTCAAATAAGCAACTGTATTTTAATAGAAAAGCAATATAAACAGCTAACACCCAAACAACGAAACGCATTTTAACCTTCAAACACAGTCATTTGCTCGCCGCCAAGTTTCAATTTTTTTAAAGCTACCTCTGTTTAGGCTCAAACGTTTCACTAGCCACAAAACATGGGTTGCATTATTGAGAAACATATTTTTACGAAACCAAAATGAAGAGTCATATGTTTATCGTAGAGGCTGCAAAAAATGATTGCAAATTCTGCCATACAGTTTTTTGAAGAGCCAAAATCACAACCCGCTAGACGTCTAAATCATCATAACCAAAACAACATCTTGCAAAAGCGGACCTACTCCAATACCGAATCAGTTGAAAGTCCACATTCAAATATGTTAGCAGCTATGTTTTAAAGAATATTAATATAAAAAGAAAATACACAAATCACAAAATATATTTTGATAACATCAAATAGTTAATACTTTTATATATCAAATTCCCGCGTTTATTTCCTTGTTTTATATTATTTATATAAGAATCTGTACTTAATTCGTTTATATTTCAAGTTCTAGGTAATTAAGGCAATGGAACGAAAAGATTCATGAGATGGCTGAAAATAGTACCAATACTGCGTAATTTAGTAGAGGTACTAAATATGATGTATGGCTACTAAATCTCTACAAGATGCAACTTATGAGCCAAATGAAGAATAGTACCACTACTATATTATTTAGTAGGGGTACTATATTCTTAAAAGATAAATGTGATCGATAATATCAAGTTTAGAAGAATTACGGCGTAAGTGGCCCGCAGGAGTTACGCCGTTATAATCATTGCTGAAGATGATATTTATGCTGACTAAGGGTTACGACGTAACTGGGTCTTTGTAATTATGATGTAACCAGTTTTTATACTAAATGTTGGAATGCCCCGTCAGAAGAATTACAGCGTAACTAGACACTGCAATTACGCCGTAATGATGACTCATCACATGGACTAATTATGTAGAAAAGTTATAATGTTTCATATAACATCATGAAGTTGAGGGGCCAAATGCGTCAATGAGCTAAACTTCACAGGGACTAATTAATTCAATTCAGTGGTTTTCTCTTGTTCCTGCCGATGCTAGCGATAAAAAGGAAAAAGGGAGCAGGTTGCTTGCTTGATTTAGGTATAGGGCGGACCCTTCGAGGTTTGCCACAAGATCCAATTAGAAGATCAGGAGCATTATTTTAGCATGATTTATACATGAATCCTCAACTATTATAGTTTGATCTCAATTAATTATTTATTTGATCTCGGCTTAATTTGTTGATGCTTGGTATTTATTATGCTTAATTTTTGTTCTTGCCATTTAAGTTGTTAATTATTCTTTATTTATTTATTTAATCTCTCTATCTGATCATTGTCTTATTTAGATATCCTTACTGCCTGTCATTGATCCTCCGAGTTTTGGTAGTATTGAGGATGGTTTAGATCCTATTAGTCCTCTTATTAGGGGGACATGTTAAACTTAGAATTAGCATGGTACTAGGATAAGTTGGCATATCTTTAGTGTAGGAATTGTTCATATTACAGCCTTTATCGCATTAAATACTGTAAAAGCTCAGGAACTCTTTCAGAGGGGTTTATAATTTATCTAGGGTTATAGACAGGTCTTTAGGATAGTTGGGGTTTAATTACTACAACTTGGATGCCCTACCTTCGTGACTTTCGGGGAATTAGGATCGTAGGAAGTATAGGACAGAATTCAATTGCCAATTCGGGTTTGTCGATATTAGAACCACCATATAAGATAAAAGTTATACATTGCACTTGAGATCAAATTAATTGAACAAGGATATTTAATTAGTTGAGTGGGTTCATCTTCTCAGTAGTTTTCCACTATACCAATCCCATTGATTGAGAAAGCCAATTTTATTCTTCTTAATTATTTTTTTACAATTTAATCTTCCAAACAACTTTTAAACCGTGACAACTTGTAAACTCATATTTTAAATCGTCTATTAGCTCTTGGGACGACCTCGGATTTATCAAACCTGCACTACATACGACCGGGTTCTCTGCCTGTTATTGCGCGTAGACATCGGTAGACGAGTTTTATAAATTTAAAACTTGTAATAAATTATTTAAAACAATTTACGCATTAAGTTTTTGGCGCCACTGCAGGGGTGCTAAATAGGTTTTAAATTTGAGTTTTGTATATATTTACTTTCTTGTTATTTATTTCCTTGTAAGAGCATAATCTATTGTTATCTCTTATTTGATTTTCAGGAATCATGGAAATAGAGCCTGATATTGAGAACATGACTATAAATGAGTAATTAGAGTATGAAGCCGAAATGGAAAGGTGATTAATGAGGAATGCTCAATCCAAAAGAAGTCCAACAAAGTATGAAGAGGTGCATTTTGACTCTTTTCATCGAGATGAGAATAATACTTTTAATTATCCGTATTCTCATGGCTTACCTCCTCCACACCCTTGTTTCCTACATGTTCTACCATATCCTGAGGATTGTTTAGTATCTACCAATGTGAGTGACAATGTGGACATTGAAAGCATGACTATACCATAATATAATATGTACGTTGCTAAACGAGGTCTAGAGAAAATTCCACTAAATGATCACTCCTATGGTTTCACACCCCAGTTTTTCGCTCAACCACTACACACACCTAACGCTCCTGTGGATAAGAAGGATTCTGGCCTCGATGAGATCTTGGATGACTTGTTCATAATAGGAGCTGAAAATCCGAAGCGAATGGGACAAGAAGTTCATAATAGTATTTATGAACATTAATGACTTGGAGAAAGAGGAGGCTTAGGTGGAAGACGGTGATGATGGGGATATTTAGGATATTTGGGATAATATTAAGGAATTTCTCACACCTAATGTTCCTGATGTAATGGACGATGTTATACAACTTTTGATCCCAAAAACCATACACACCACGCCACCTAACGAAGATTGTGTAGTACCGGCTACTAAACCAATTTTAGATGAACTTTTGGAAGAATTTAGAGAAGAGATATTGAATGTAACCATGGTTGATGAGGAGGCTGATTTTAATCCTACTAGGGATATAAAGGAGCTTTAAAGACTTCTAGCTAAAGATCCTCAGTCACATTTTACAAAGATACAGGTGCATTCAGTCATCATTAAACCCGAGCCTTTCATTCATACTCAATCGATGAATCCCTTTTATGGAGTATTCAAAACATCTAGCCACAACCTAAAATACCCATATAAAGGTCATAGAGAAAATGACATATCCTCTGAATGTAATGATTTTTATTCATCATTTCCCTATCCTGTAGCATACTTACAATCTGAATGGTGTATATTGCTACTTCCACCCACACTTGATCCCAAGTGAGGGGATGGACACCTTATTACCTAGTAAATAAGGGTTGATTCAAGCTAGAGACTCGAATAAAAACAAGCACTTCGTGGGAGGCACCCCATGCTTATCTTTTATGTTTTATTTTGTTTTCTACATTTAGTTAGTTTTGTATGTTTCTTACTTAGTTTGCATGTTCTAACAACAAGGAGATGGGATTCGAGGTCACCTCGACTCGTAATTATGTGGTAAAAATATCGCTGTCTGTAGCAATTACGGCGTAACCATCGCAGTTACGATGTAACTATTGTAGATACGGCATAACCCTCCTATGAGTTACATCGTAACTAGATCTAATAAAGTCTTCAAATTTGACAAACCACAAAATTAAGGCATAACTCATTCCATGGGTTACGGGGTAAGTTCTTCCTGTAAATCTTTAAATGTTTGAAGTTTTTACAAAACCATGTATACTTGGTAAATGAACTTTGTGGGTATGTTCTCTGAAAACCCTCACGAGACTTCATGTTGGGTCTTAAAATACTTCATGGATTCTTAGAAGTTACTGCCTGCTCCAGAGTATATAATGGAAATTATGCTAAGTGGTTAGTACTCGTAGTATAATGTTGCCACTGCTAGTTACTACTGTTAGAATAATTTAATACTGATAGCATAAAGTTACTGTTGTTAGTTGAAGTTAAGACTGCTCGGTGTTGAAGACTAAAATATAAGCTAAGTAGTTAGTGCTATTAGTAGTAAAAGTTAAGACTGCTAGTACAGGTTAGTACTGTTAGTGTATATTATACTGCTAGTCTAATATTACTACCTGCTTATGTTTAATAGTGCCTGCTGTGGAAAAGATTGCGACTGTTTAAAGACTTTCTACTGTCAAGAGGATAAAGACGAATTAAAGAGATAAAGATTATTTGGAGAACAAGAATGCGTGTGAAGATAAGTGTTGAGATATTTATGTATAAGATATACATGTATTTATTTAGAAGATTACGTTTATGTTTAGTAAAGATTAAGATATCTTAGGAATGTATTGTAAGCCGACTAAGACTCCTTAGTCTATAAAAGGAGGCTCTAGGGCATTAGTTAAATACAACATCCAACACGTCTATCACATCTATCATCACAAACACACATACACATATCTAGAGATTAAGAGTCTTGTAAGCTTTAAGGTTGTAACCCTAGTACTAAGATAGAGTACTTGTATTATTATCATTAATAATATTGAAGCATTTTGTTACATCGTGTGTTCATTCATTCATATTCACTGTTCCATTAATATATCTTTAATATATTAAAGAGTAGATTCCGCATACTCTTTGATATACACACAAAGTTTCTACTATTGTTATTTTGGATTTATCCAATGTAACATACTCTTTAAAAGGTAAGGAATCGATCTAGGTTTGGGATCAACAAGTGGTATTAGAGCTTTGCTTTGAGAAACTTTGATCTAGAAGACATGGAGCTTAAATCTATAAATAGTGGTCCTACTGCAAAGCTTACCATACTCAAATTAGGGGAGTATAAGATGTGGGCTATAAGGATTAAGCAGTACTTCCAGATCCAAGACTATGCACTCTGGGAAGTGATAGAAAATGGTGATTCATAGGTCTCAATATCTCAAACAACTGAGGAGAATGGGATAACCATTACAAAGATGTCTACACCTGCAACTGCAGAAGAGAAGACAAAGAAAAAGAATGATGTCAAAGCTTGGGGTTTGTTACTCATGGTACTTCCAAATGAACATCAGCTAACATTCAGGCAGTATCCAGGATGCAAAATCTATTTTTGCTGCCATTGAAACAAGGATTTGGAGTAATGCAGCTACCAAAAAACCAAAACTCTCTTGAAGTCAACAGTAATGAGAATTTCAGTGCAACAAGTGCAGAGTCTCTTGACTCTATTTTCAATAGGCTTCAAAAGATAGTCAGTAGACTTGCTATCTTGGGTGTGATCATTGCCCAAGAAGATTTAAACTTAAAAATTTTAAGCAGCTTACCACCTGAGTGGAATACTCATGTAGTTGTTTGGATGAATAAGCCTGAGATTGAGACTATGAGTATAGATGATTTGTACAACAATTTCAAAATTGTTGAACATAAGATAAATAAAAAAGTTGGTACATCAAGTGAATTCAAAACTTGGCCTTTATGACTGCACCAAAGCCTAAGCAGAAACCAATATGCCTAAACACTGCTTCTTCACAAGTTAGTGCTGCTAGCCCTAGTGTTAATACTGTCAGTCCACAAGTTTGCACTGCAAGTGTCAGTGATAATACTATGTATGCTTTCATGGTTGAAAATCTGAATGGTTCTAATGTCCTACATTAGGACTTAGAGCAAATTCATGAAGATGATTTGGAAGCAATGGATCTGAAGTGGCAACTCTCTTTACTAAGTGTGAGAGCAAAGAAGTACTATCAGAAGACAGGCAAGAAGATTTTCATTAATGGTAATGATATTGCTGGATATGATAAATCTAAGGTGGAGTGTTACAACTGTCATAAGTTGGGACACTTTGCCAGGGAGTATAGAGCACCAAGAAGCAAGGAAAAAAAAAATGATCAGATCAGAAAATCAAGACATCCCCATAAGCAAGGAAACATAGAAGACACTTCCAAGGCAATGTTGGATATTGATGGTGTAGGTTTTAATTGGAGTGACATGGTAGAAGAACAAGTTCAGACAAACATGGCTCGAATGGCGTTTTCAGACTCAGAGGTATACAATGATAAAACTTGCTCTAAATCTTGTCTGAAAACTATGAATCTCTTAAGAAACAATATGATGATTTGGTTGCTAAAAAACATGAAACTGAATTTAAGGCAATCACTTATAAAAGAGGACTAGATACTGTTGAGGCACAACTTGTCACATATAAGAAGAATGAGGTTCTTTTTAGTGAAGAAGTTGTTGTCCTTAAAAGAGAAGTAGGAATCAAACAATATGAAATTAATACGCTTAAAACAGAGTTTGAAAAACTTAAGCAAGAAAAGGATGCCATTGATTTTAAAATTGAGAAATTTGGTAAGGCCTCAAAAGGCCCTTAGAATCAGTTGTTAGGAAGAACATGATAACTGACAAGAGTAAAAAGGGTTTTGGATATAGTGCAGTTCCTCCATCTCATCCTCTAATTTATAATAGACCTAACAAACTAGATCTGTCTTATTCTGATCTTGATGAATTCAAAGAGCCTGAATTCAAAGGCTATGGTCCTGAGAATAGTAAGAAAGAGTCTAATGTTGGTTGTGAAAAGGAATCATAAAATTATAAGGAGAATTCTGATAAGTCTTTGGTAAAAGAACAAGAATCACAGGTCAAAAGTAGCTTTGTTAAAGGTTGTGGGTCTAACACTAGTAAATTTGTTAAAAAGTAAGAACCTAAGAAAGTTACGGGAGAATAATGATTCTACCAATTATTGAGAATGATGTCCAATGATGAGGAACAAGATGAGTCTAAGACTAAGCCTGAAAAGAAAACTGTTATTCCTATTACTGCTAAAATAGAATAACTAGTTAAAAAGTCAGTTAGGTATGCAGAGATGTATTGATCACAAAGTCCTAAAGGGAATCAGAGAAATTAGAATGGTCAGAAGTCCAATCAACTAGGTAGTGAATTTATGATGTATAAAAAGGCTTGTTTTATTTGTGGGAGCTTTAATCATGTGCAGAGAAATTGTTAACTACCATAAAAGAAAAAAGAGTGTAAGTGGGAAACAATTACAACCTTAGATAATTACTATTATGCCAAGACCTCACACTATAGAACCCACAAAAATGTGACTCCAAGAGCAGTTTTGCTGAGAACTGGCCTAAAACCTCTTAGTACTACTAAGTCAGTTTATATTGCTCACCCAAAACCAACAGTGCATTGTGCTAGACCAAAAACTCATTTTTTTCAAGTCAAGCACAATCTACTGACACTAGGCCCATATTATAAGAAACCAACATTAACTAACAGGCATTTTAATCATAAGGTTAATACTGTTAGGCCTAGAATAGTTAATACTGCTATGGTCCCATGAACAGAAAACCTGATAATACTGTTTAAGCCCAGAGTAATTAATACTGGCAAAGGATTTCAAGGCAAAAAAGAACATCAGTTAATGCTGCCTATCAAAGGAGCAAAAATGGTCAATGATTTAACCATCAGCATGTTAGATTTGGAGACCTATCAAACCCAATAGTGCATCAATCACTTTGAACAGATATAACTACATTGATGCACGGGGCAGATCCAAGTCAGTAATGGCTTGGGTCCCAAAAGGAATCTAATTTCCTTATTCTTTTGTGTAGGCACATGACTGGTAACATAGCTTATCTCTCTGATTTCAAGCAGTTTGATGGAAGTTATATTGCATTTGGAGGAGGTGCATATGGTGGTAAAATTTTAGGTAAAGGTACTCTTAAGACTACTAATCTTGATTTTGAAGATGTATACTTTGTCATGAGTTAAAATTCAATCTTTTTAGTGTCTCACAGATGTGTGACAAAAAGAACTGTCTTTTTTACAAATACTGAATGTCTTGTCTTGTCTCTAAATTTTAAGTTGCCTGATGAAAATTAGATACTTCTTAAAGTTCCTAGAAAATACAATATGTACAGTTTTGATATGAAGAACATTGTTCCTAAAGAATGTTTGACTTACTTTGTTGCAAAGGCTACATTAGATGAGTCAATGCTTTGGCACAGAAGACTTGGTCATATTAATTTTAAAAACATAAATAATCTAGTCAAGGATAATCTAGTAAGAGGACTACCTACAAAACGTTTTGAAAATGACCAAACCTATGTTGCTTGTCTTAAAGGGAAGCAACACAGAGCTTCTTGTAAGTCCAAAGTTCTGAATCCTATTAATAAGCCTTTGTTTATGCTACATATAGATTTGTTTGGTCCAACCTTTGTGAGTAGCTTAATGCATAAGAAGTATTGCTTAGTAGTCACTGATGATTATAGTAGGTTTACATGGGTTTTCTTTTTAACAACTAAGGATGAAACAAGTGAGATCCTTAAAAACTTTATCAAAGAAATAGAAAACCTAGTGGATAAGAAAGTGAAAATAATCAAAAGTGATAATGGGACAGAGTTTAAAAACAAAGTTTTGGATGATTTTTGCAGAAAAAAATGTATTAAGAGATAATATAGTGTAGCCAGGACTCCTCAGCAAAATGGTGTTGCTGAGAGGAGGAATAAGACACTTATTAAGGCTGCTAGAACAATGTTAGCTGACTCTAAGTTACCTAGCACAATTTAGGCTGAAGCAGTTTCTACTGCTTCCTATGTACAGAATAGGGTATTAGTAGTCAAGCCTCATAACAAGACACCTTATGAACTTTTTAGAGGTTTTAAACCAGCTCTAAGTTTTATAAGACATTTGGTTGTCAAGTTACTATTCTTAATACTTTGGATAGTTTAGGCAAGTTTGATAGCAAAAGTGATGAAGGTTTCTTTGTTAGATATTCTTTGAGTAGTAAAGCTTTTAGGGTATACAACACTAGAACCAAGAGG
>BQNB010093689.1:10597-26299 GCA_026074375.1 Tanacetum coccineum
CGGTTAACTAACCGAACCGGTTAAGCATTTTCAATATGAAAATCCGGTTTTAGTCAAAACCGGTTCTTAAACCGGTTGACTAAAACCGGTTCGGCTAAAAACCGATTCAACTAAAAACCGGTTCGGTTTAAAAAAAAACCGAAAATATCCACCTCTAGGATCATAAACATGAAATAAGCCGGTGGTTCATGACATTTAGTTAACTAATATATTCAAAATTTGAAAACAAACGAATGTGCAACTTGAAGGAAATTGTACATGCTTTTCGCTTGTAAACAGAAATTACATGTTAGCTATCAACAATATCGTTTTTATTCATTATATTTAATACTTCCTCCGTCCTTAAATAAGTGTCCACTGTTGACTTTTTAAGTATTTTTTCATCAACTTTGACCTTAAATTATTTTGTTTGTGTTATATAATACTTAATGAAAATTATATCAACGAAAATATATTTAAAACCCAATCCATTCATATATTTTGCATCAAGTATTATATAACACAACAAGAAATAGTTAAGGTTAAAGTTGCTAAAAAATGACTTCGAAAGTCAAAAATAGACACTTATTTAGAGACGGAGGGAGTAGAAAGTTAGGCAACGGTCAATCTTGGTTGTTGGGATATGACGTTTAATGAAGATCGTTCAAGTCGACCAAATGATTAATGATCAGTTTTCAAACTAAAAGGTCAGAAACCATGGTTAACCCTCTTAGAATTATAATATAAAGATAGTGCTACAAATATTAGGGATTTTAGCAAGGTTATAAATAATGTGAGACGCGGCGTTGCGACATGATTAAACCTCACGCCTTAGAAGCCATGACGAGTCATAGCGTGTTTTAAAGCGTGACATAAAGCGATAAAAAATATGAAAATATTTATAAATTTATGTATTTATATCATATTTCAAATATATTAAGTTTACAAAAAATGTCATATATAAAGAATAAAGTCAAGAAACTATCTTTTCATTTAATCTTTTTTATTTCTATAAAAACGATTTTTTTTAAGTGCAAAGGTGAAGATGATTTATTAATAACACATAACCAAATTACAACCAAAGCTAGGAGTCAGACATGCCTGAAACCGTATCTAAATGAGATACAAGAACTGAATACAACAGAACTAAATCTGATACTCCCTCCGCCCCAAAATTATTGTCCACCGACAAAAAACACACAGTTTAAGAAAAATGCATTTATTACAGCTTTTTTTTTCTTACTTTTTGGAAGAATGACAGTTTTACCCTTAGCTAATTAATTAAAGTTTTCTTTAAAGTTCGTAATAATAATTTTAAACAAGGGTAATATAGTAAACTTGATCAAACTTTCCTATATATTTTTAGTAGTGGACAATTAAATTGGGACATCCCAAAAAGAAAAGATGGACAATAAAAATGAGACGAAGGGAGTAATAAACAAAAAAGATCTCCGACCTCAAAGACCATATCTCAGACAAACCAACCAGATGTAAAACTGATTTGTCTAGTTTTCAGGCTAGCAAGAACCTTCACTACTTCACCTTGATGCACCAAAACACCATTCCTCCTTAACTACATTTCCCAACACCTCTCATCCACAAGTCATTCAACCTACAACCACAATGACTAGAGATGAAAGAGTCAGGCCTTATCGAAATTAAATTAAAAAAAAGCTTCCATGCATCACGTCTTATCACGTTTTTTTATTTATCATCTCACGTCATGCCTAAAGCTTACGCATTGGTCTATTGCGTAGCGTGGAAGTCACGCCTCATGCCTTTGCGAGGCCTTAACGACGCCATAACGTGCCTTTTAGAACCATGAATTTTAGTCGCTCATTTTATTGGAACGATGACTTAGATGACGTTATCGATATTATTCTTTTTCTAATACTTTTTTGTTAGCTTTGAGCTAAAATTTGAATTGTCTTTCATGGTTTTTGTGATTATGCTTAACTCAGCTGGACCAAGGTTTAGGCTCTTCATGCCATGAACGAACCCTCTTTCCGTTACACCATTAAGGCGCTAACGTAAATGATCCTATTTATTAATATGCTTGTTCTCTTTCGACTTTATAAGATTTGATCACGATCATCGTTGTATACATCCTCAGAATCATTATTTTGCTATTATAATATGTATGAAAATAACTTAAAGAGCATATACTCCGTGACAATATTGTATATTCAGAATTTATTAACACGGCCAAGACTTTTTATAAGGTCAAGTCGTTGCCGTATGAGATAATCATATACATAAATATGACTCAATGTTAACTTGTACATCATGTAGCTATATTGATACATTATTTTGAATTTAAACAATTTAACCATGAGTTTACATGACAAAAAATTAAATATGTATACAGTCATGAATTAAGATTAATATAGACTCATTATTTGTCATATATCCAATGAATCAATCTCAAACATATATTTTTTCATCAAAAATAAAAAACACTTTCCACTTTTAAAAAAAAAATATATATCTTACAAACGGTAAATCGTCACACGACAAAAAATACACTATCACGACGAGTATTTTTTTATCTTTCAGTAGACGGGTGACACGATATACTTTCGAGAAACTTTTTTTTGATTTTTTTTCAGTTACGAATTGCGAAAATCATATATGATTTCATAAAATCATAATATATGATTTGTGATTCTAACGAACTTTTTTTCAATTTGTTTCAGTCACGAATTGCGAAAATCATATATGATTCGTATAACGAATCATATATGATTTCATAAAATCATATATGATTTCATAAAATCATATATGATTTGTGATTCCGAAGATTTTTTTTTAAATTTTGTTTCAGTCACGAATTGCGAAAATCATATATGATTCGTCATACGAATCATATATGATTCGTATAACGAATCATGATGGAACGTTGCGGAGGTCTTTGTCTGAGCACTGGTGGAAGTATTGATAGTTGATTGTGCTCGGTGGAGGTTAAAGTCTGGATGTGTGGGTGGGCTGTTTTGATCGTAGGTGGTGGGTACTGTTTGATGGGTCGGGCGGGATGTTTTTTTGCACGGTGGTTGATGGTCGAGTATTAGGGATTTGGGGGTGGTTCGGTTGTGGGTGAGGGGTTGGGTGGGTGGGCGCTGGGGGGTGTTGTATTACATTGGTGCTGAGGGCGTGGTGTAGAGGGGGGTGGATGGTAGAAGTGGGGTGTAGGTGGGTGTTTGCTGTGTTAAGTGGGCTGGTATTGTGTGTTAGTGGTGATGGGTGTTGTGCCTGTGTGGGCTGTTTGTGGTGTTGTGTGATGTGGTGTTGTGGGGGGGTGTTGGGGAGGGGGTGGGAGGCGTGTGGAGGGATAGTGGTGTTGGGGTATGTGGTGGGGGGATGATGGGGTGTGAGTGGTTGTTGGTGTGGGGGTGAGGGTGTGGTGAGGCCGGACTATAGTTATGTTTTGGTGGTGTATGGTGAGGTGGGGCTGGTTTGGGGGGGGACGTCGGGTAGAGGTGGATGGTGTGAGTGGGGCGGCGTGGTGGGGGTGGCCGTTGGGTGGTTGTGTAGGGGGGAGCGTAGGCTAGGGGCGTGTGGTTGGGAGTTTGTGAAGGTCGTGGGTGGGGTTGCTATGGGGGTCTACTGTGGTGGGGGAGGAGGGGTTGAGGGGTTGTTCTTGTGGTTGGCGGGGGGGGGGGGGGGGAGGTGGGGGTTGGGATGTGAGGTAGGCGGGGTGTAGTTTGGTGGGGGTTTGGGTGGTCGGAGTGCAGTAGATGGGGGGGGACGTTGGTTGTTTGGGAGGGGTGGGTTGGGGGGTATGTCTCTCGTGTGGGCTGGAGGGGGTGTGTGGGTGGTGGGGGGTGCGTTGTGTGGGGGGATGCTTGATGGGGGTTGGTTAGAGTTGTGTGTCGTTGGGCGGGTTGGGGGTTAGGGGGGGTGGGTGGGGGTGGGTGTGGTGCGGTCGTGTGTAGAGGGAACGTGTTGGTGGCTGTAGGGGTGGGTGGGGGTTAGTGGTGGGTGTGAGGTCTGTCCGCTGTTGGCTTTACGGGTACGTTGTATAGTGGGACGTGATGGAGGTCTGTCTGTTGGCGGGTTTTCGGGGGAAAGTGGGTGGGTTGTGGGTTGGGTGGGATGGGTGTATAACGTGTGCGAGTGGGTGTTGGCTGTCGTTTGGTGGTTGCTGTTGAAAAGGGTCACAAGGGTGTCGTGTTGGGTGGGCGAAGGGGTTTGTGCTCGGAGGGTGCGTTGGGTTTGAGGTTGAGCGGATGAGGAGGAGGGTGGTGAGGGTGGTCGGTGGGCGGGCAGTTTCAGGATGGGGTGGTTACGTGGTTGAGCGCTTGTGACGATATTTAGGGAATTAAGTTGTGTGTTGCGTGCAGGGACGGGCATGGGGTGGTGCGGGTGTGGGGCGTAGTGTTGTGGGGCGGGTGGTGAGTGGGGTGCTTGGGGGGGGTTTTTGGGGGTGATGGGAGGGGGTTAGGGTAGGGGTTGGTGCGGGGGGGAGGTGGTGGTAGGTTGTGATGATTAGCGTTAGTGCCCTGTAGGGGGTGGGAGGTTTGGTGAAGTTTTGGAATGTTTGGTGAGGGGGCGGGTGGGGTTTGTTGTGGCTGTTTGGTGCTTGTGAGGTTTTTGGGGTAGGGGTGTAAGTGGGGTGGGGGTAGATGGGTCGGTGGGGGTGTGGTTGAGGGGGAGGGAGTTTGTGGTGGGGGCTCTCGGTAGTGTGTATATTAGTGTGTTGGTTTTTTGCGGTTGGTGACGTGCAGAGGTGATGTGGTGTGGGTTGGTGGTGTTTGTTGTGTGTGGGTCTTGGAGAATGGTGTGATGTTTGGGGGTTGGGTGGTTTTGTTGGTTTAAGGTTGTGAGATGGGGTTGGGGGTAGTGTGGCTTGCGGTGGTTGAAGAGGGGAGGTTTGAAGTGTGGGGTTGTGAGTAGTTGTGGGGGGTGAGTTTTAGGGTGTGGTGGTGGTGGTTTCTGTGTGGGGTCGGTTATGATGGTGGTCATGATGGGTGGGGGGATCGTTGGTTGGGAGAGTGGTTGGGGTGGGGTGTGTGTGTTAGTGTGTGCGGCGGGAAGGTTGAGGGTTGTGGGTTGCGAGAAATCGTTTACGTGAGTGCGGCTGGGGTGCAGCGTGTTTGTGTGGTTTTGGTGTTGTGGGGGGTGTTGTTGGGGTTGGCGTGTGATGGTTGTGTGGTGGTTGGGCTGGGTTCGGTTGGGGGTTGTGGTGTTGTTTGGGGTAGGTGGGATGTGCGGTGGGGCTGGGGGTGTGGTCGTCAGTGTTGTGAGGTTAGGGTAGTGTGGTGTGGGTGAATGGCATGGGAGGTGTGGTGTGTTGGTGTGGGTGGTCGGGGAGAATGGGCTGGTGGGGGTAACTTGGTGTGGGTGGTGTGTTGAGTGATGGTAGGGTGGGGGTTGGGATTGTGTTGGGATAGCGGGATTATGGGTTGTATGTTGTTGGGGCGGATTGGGTGTGTTGGGTGGTGTGGTGGGATGTGGTGGGTTTGTGGCTGGTAGAATTTTGGGGGAGAAGGGGGGGGGTTCGGGGGGGGGCTTTGCAGGTGGGTGAGATGGGTGGTGGTGGTTTGTGTGTTTTGTGACGGGGGGGGGACTGGGCGGGTGAGTAGGGTGGAGGGTGTCAGTGGTGGTTGAAGTGAATAGCCAGGCTGGTTGTTGGGGGTGTGGGGGGGTGGTTGGTGGGGGGGTGAGGGGGTGGGGTGGTGGGGAGGTGGGTGTGGTGGGGGTGTGGGAGGTGGGTTGGGTGTTGTGTTGGTCGTGTGCGGTGGGTGAAGGGGGTGGTGGGGAGAGTAGGGTGGGTGGTGTCAGCGTGGGGGGGGCTGGGTGTGGGTGTGGGGGGGGGGTGGGGGGTGGGTGGTGTGTGTGGGGTGTGGGGAGGGTTGGGTGTGTCGTGGGGGTGAGGTGGGTGGGGTGAGGTGGGGGTGGGGGGGGTTCGGGGGTGCGGGTGGGCGGTTTTGGGCGATGTTGGGGGGTGCTGGGGGAGTGTGGAGGTGATGGGTGGGGGGGTGTGGTGTGTTGTGGTTGTTTGGTAGGGGTGTGGGCGTCGGGGTCGGGGTGGGTGGGGTGAGGTGGTTTGGGTGGGGTGAGGTGGTGGTGATGGGCGGGTTTGGTGAAATTTTATATTCTATATAAATTCGTTAAATTTTGACTTATTAATATATATTTTTTTATTATATTATTTTATTTTTTTATGTTATATAATTAATAAATTTCATATTCAATTTTTTCTATTAATATATATTAATTTCTTTTCTTACAATAAATTTTTTATTAAAAACTTTTATTTTTTTTTTATATAATTCCATTTATGATTATATTTATACATAATTTTTATTTTATTTAATTATTATTTTTTTATTATTATTTTTTATTTTTTTCCTATATTTTCTTTTAATTATTATATTTTTTTATTTTATATTTATTTTTTTTTATGTTTTTATTTTTTTATTTTTTATTTTTAAAACCTATTATATATAATATTTATTGAAATATTTATATAAGACTTCATAAAATCATAAGAAAAAGAAGTTCGTCGAAAGTAACAAAGGTGATCGCCCCTCTATAGAAAGTAATATAAATTTCTCGTCGCGATGATATGATTTTGTTTTGCGTAACGCATTAAACAGTGTAGTGAGTAGATAGATATGTATAGAGAGAGAGTAAAAAAAAAAGTGATGAAAATGTGGGTTTTTTTATTTTTGTTGATGAAGAATAAATGAATTATCATTTTTGTGCAAGGATAGAATTGGTTCATTGGGTCTATTGCTCACGAATTATTTAAGTCTTTATTGAATTGTTTGCAAGGGCTACTTAGTTTATATCTTGGTTCCAGGCTGAACCGTATAAGCAATTAATCCAACAATAACTAGAATGAAAGACAAATTCAAATTTTAGCTCAAAGCCTAAACAACAAAAAGTATAGAAAAAGATAAGATCGATAACTTCATTCTAAGTTATCGTTCACAATAAAATGAGCGACTAAATTCATGGTTTCTAAAAAGGCAAGTTGCATATTGTTCAGTCGTTTAAAGCCTCGCAAGGCATGATGGCAGTTACTTTCGTCTCACAAGCTACGCAATAGACCATATGGCAGTAACAATTGACATGGTTCTAAAAGGCACGTTATGGCGTCGTTAAGGCCTCGCAAAGGCATGATGCGTGACTTCCAAGCTACGCAATAGACCAAGGCGTAAACTTTAGGCATGACGTGAGATGATAAATAAAAAAACGTGATAAGTCGTGATGCGTGAATGCTTTTTTTTAATTTAATTTCGATAAGGCCTGACTCTTTCATCTCTAGTCATTGTGGTTGTAGGTTGAATGACTTGTGGATGAGAGGTGTTGGGAAATGTAGGTAAGGAGGAATGGTGTTTTGGTGCATCAAGGTGAAGCAGTGAAGGTTCTTGCTAGCCTGAAAGCTAGACAACTCAGTTTTACATCTGGTTGGTTTGTCTGAGATATGGTCTTTGAGGTCGGAGATCTTTTTTGTTTATTACTCCATTCGTCTCATTTTTATTGTCCATCTTTTCTTTTTGAGATGTCTCAATTTAATTGTCCACTACTAAAAATATATAGGAAAGTTTGATCAAGTTTACTATATTACTCTTGTTTAAAATTATTATTACGAACTTTAAAGAAAACTTTAATTAATTAGCTAAGGGTAAAACTATCATTCTGCCAAAAAGTAAGAAAAAAAAAGCTGTAATAAATACACTTTTCTTAAACTGTGTGTTTTTTGTCGGGGGACAATAATTTTGGGGCGGAGGGAGTATCAGATTTAGTTCTGTTGTATTCAGTTCTTGTATCTCATTTAGATACGGTTTCAGGCATGTCTGACTCCTAGCTTTGGTTGTAATTTGGTTCTGTGTTATTAATAAATCATCTTCACCTTTGCACTTAAAAAATCGTTTTTTATAGAAATAAAAAAGATTAAATTAAAAGATAGTTTCTTGACTTTATTCCTTATATATGACATTTTTTGTAAACTTAATATATTTGAAATATGATATAAATACATAAATTTATAAATATTTTCATATTTTTTGTCGCTTTATGTCACGCTTTAAAACACGCTATGACTCGTCATGGCTTCTAAGGCGTGAGGTTTGACCATGTCGCCACGCCGCGCCTCACATTATTTATAACCTTGCTAAAATCCCTAATATTTGTAGCACTATCTTTATATTACTAGTTGGATACCCGCGCATAGCGGCGGCGATAAAAATTGCTAACCCAACTCGCTCCGCAATTCCCTACCCGCTTAGAGAATTCGTTTGTTTGGGTTTCCGTAGCTTTCCCGCAACATCATATTAACATCATTCTCGCTTGTATAAAGACTCACACACTCTCTTGCCCATCAAACATTGTCTCCAAAAGTATATATCTTTTACGAATCAAGTTTGTATTCAAATTAAAGTTAAAGTTGTTAAAAAATTCAAAATAAACCCACTAAAAATGTGAAAAGCTAAAAATTTATAAAAATATATCAAAAAGGATGTTGAATTAAAGATCACGGAATTTTAGAAAATACGGTGAAATTAGATCATAAAAAAATAAATAGATAAAAAGATATGTCAAATTGAAAATAAAAGTGATATTTTAATTAAGAAGTGACACATGTCACTCTATGATGTGATTTTCTAAAATAAGATGGATGGTCAAGATTGCACCTCCTTATCTTAATTTTTGATGGGACCCACATTGTAAATGCTTTATATAATAGTATAGATAATTCTAAGAGGGTTAACCATGGTTTCCGACCTTTTAGTTTGAAAACTGATCATTAATCATTTGATCGACTTGAACGATCTTCATTAAACGTCATATCCCAACAACCAAGATTGACCGTTGCCTAACTTTCTATTAAATATAATGAATAAAAACGATATTGTTGATAGCTAACATGTAATTTCTGTTTACAAGCGAAAAGCATGTACAATTTCCTTCAAGTTGCACATTCGTTTGTTTTCAAATTTTCAATATATTAGTTAACTAAATGTCATGAACCACTGGCTTATTTCATGTTTATGATCCTAGAGGTGGATATTTTGGGTTTTAAAAAAAAAACGAACCGGTTTTTAGTTGAATCGGTTTTTAGCCGAACCGGTTTTAGTCAACCGGTTTAAGAACCGGTTTTGACTAAAACCTGATTTTCATATTGAAAATGCTTAACCGGTTCGGTAAGTTAACCGGCTTTATGTAACCGGTTCGGTTAAAAACCGGGTTTAACTGGTTTACAAACCGGTCCGGTCGATTTCTTTTAAACAAGTTACGAACCGTCAGTTCTGTTTGAGGGAAGCCGGTTTCAAAAACCAGTTTCGGTTTTTTTTTTCCCGATTTGTTTCATAAACCGGTTTTTTTACACCTATATATTTTTTGAACATTTTTACACCTATATATGATCCGTAATATATGTTACTAAGTTACTAAGCATAAATAACAAGTCAAATACTTGATCATCTTTCGAGTTCATAAACCGATTTTTGTAACAAATGATTAAAATATGGTAAACATAATATAAACGGTGGAACAATTAACCTCGCAAACACTTAACTAAACTCGAATAACCTTTATGATAGCCACATGCTAATTTGTCTTAAATGAGGTTGGTGAACTCGCGTTTCGCGGCGAGATGTTTGCGTGCTGTATTGTTTTACGATTATTTGATATTTGTTGTGATTCACTGAATAACGACTTGCTATGTGTATACATAAAAAATAGTTAAGACGAGCTTAATCAATTTTGACAGATCAAATAAAAATATGTTAAAGCTCATACTAAAAAAAATGGCCCAAGTTCAAGCGACCTGCGAGCCTAAGCCTAAGCCCAAGCGACCCGCGAGCCCAAGCCCAGGCGCTTAGCACATTTGCCTGGTGATTGTACTGTACGAGGTTCGCAAACCCGCGCTTCGCGACGGTGTGTTTGCGTACTATGTCTTTTTACGGTTATTTGATACTTGTTGTGACCCACTGAATAATGACTTGTTATGCATATACGTGAAAAATAGCTAAGACGAGCTTAGTCATGACCAAATAAAAATATATTAAAGCGAAAACTAAAAAAATAGCATAAGATATAGCCCAAGCCACGAGCCCAAACCCAAATGACCCACGAGCCCAACCCAAGTGTTTAGCCCAAGTGTGAGGCCTAAGTGCCTAACTATTATATATTGTATATATAATAATATAATATAATAGGTAACTTTTATGAATATCGGGTGTGTACTTTCATTTAAAATAGAAAGAGGTTTGTAATCCGCGCGTTGGGACTAACCTTAAAACGAATTGATAACCTAAGGGACTATTTTCGTAAGTTTCTCAAATATATATATTAAATCAATATTTTTTGTATAACCGTAGGTATGTCAGAAGCAGTGCAATATTGGACTCGTTTTGTTAACTATTCATATACTTTGAGTGTGCGTTTTGTAAAAAAAATTACTATCATGGATGAAGTTTAAATTTTTTAATCGTGTTGAACTTTTTTAATCCGTGAATCACGTTCCATAGGGCACTGCCCTTTAATACTAAAGTTATAACTCTGGCCCAAAAGGATCGTTAATGGATTAAAAAGTGGCCCAAGTAAGCGGGGTCGGTTTTCACGCATACACGATCATTACTCTGTTACTAAACAAGTATCCGTGCATAGCAACATGATTTTTATAACGGCGTATAGTTAAAACAAGCAAAAGAACCTGCGCGTTGCGGCGGGACTAATTTTTTCCCGAATAATTTTTTTTACGTTTCGGGGGTCTTTTTTTGGCGATGCGTTATGGCGTGGCTATTTTTTAATATATTTTTTTTTTGTATGATTCGGGGGGAAAAAAATTTGCGTTGGGACGGGCTAATTTTTTCCCGAATATTTTCTTTTTTTGGGACGATTTTGTAAATTTTTTTAAGATGTTAATAGCAATGGGGTTTAAGACGGATTCTTTTGAGGAGTGTGTAATGAGAATTCATTCATGATGGAATATTGTTTTTTAAATGGATTTTAGTTTTGTAATCTTGTTTGATGTGGCTTGGTGGTGGTGAAGCTAGTAAAAGAAGTTTTAAAGAAACTGTAGAAGGAGAAGAGGAAAATGTTAAATGGTGTGGAACAAAGGACACAGTTATTTTGTGAATTTTTGGTAGGGGTGTGCATCGGGACCAAAACGACACGTCCCGACCCGAGCCCGAATCATACCGAAAACCGACATCGTGGGAAATACATCAATTCGATCCCGACCCGATTTAATCCCGAGTCCCGAACCGAACCGAGTTAGGCCCGAGTAATCCCGGTTTGTGTGGTTTTCTTTGTGCGATCCCGACTCATCCCGAGTCCCGAACCGAACCGAGTCCCGACAACGTGGAAAACCCATCCCGAGTCCGACACCGAGTTTTAAGGATCGGCCCTAACAAAAACCCCCCTAACCCCCAACCCCCCCTTCTTTGTGTCTCGTGTCGGTGTCGGTTTCGGTCGGTTTTGTGTAGGTTTTTTTGTTTGGGGGGTTTGGGGGGGGGGGGACGGTCGGTTTGCTCACCCAATATTATATTTGTGAACAAAATCAAGTAAATAGGAATGGTTTTATAAAGACGACGATACTTTCATGTGCATGTCACACGAAGGGTTTTAATGATCACTTTCAACGTTGTTAGTACAAAATTCGTGTCGGGTTTGATATAGTGTCTCAAGTCTCTTGTCGGGTCGGGCCTTCAAGTGACTTGGATGCTGGATCTTGTACTAGAGCAAGAGAAGTGATGATTTTCTGCACAATTAAAGGTAAACCGTTAGCCTTACCGTGGGGACGGACCCCACGATTAGACTCCGGCGTGAGAGTAAGTATTCATATTGTCAGAGTATGTGTCAGATAGAATAAGAATAATTGTGTACCTTTTGGGATGTATTGTGACCCCTATTTATAGGTGTCTAGTACTAGGGTTTCCTAGTATTTCGGTTACTTTAGTAGTGGCCGGAGTGGTCACCCTTTTTGGGTTCGGGGGGCCCAATTAGGGTCCGCTGCAATGTGTGAACGATCGCAGATGTTCTGCGGACGGATCGTTTTATAGGTGGATCCGCGGACGGATCGTCTTATAGGTGGATCCGCGGACGGATCGTCTACAAGTGGATCCGCGGACGGATCGCTAGGTTCGGGGCCGAAGCCCACGCGAGATTGGGCTTTACCATGGCCTGTTATTGATAAGTTTAGCCAAGAAGCCCAAGTGATAATGTGGCCCAAGCCCAGAGGCTTGGTATACCCATTATACGTCATCAAACGTCTTTTTGGTGAAGGAACTGTGCGTGTTAAGAGTTTTCGGAGTTGAGGGCTGTTTTCGTTGGAAATAACAGTCAAAAGACTATAAAGTGGTAGCTAGGTGCCCTTGCTTTTTATGAAGAGTGGAAATAAGTCAGCCTAGTTTGAGTAGCTTGAGTTTGTTTCAAGCTTTTTGCTTTGAGCTACGGCTCGCTTATGCTTAGTTCGAGCTCGTCTTGTGAGATATTTTATACGTTTTGGCTGATTTTGTTGTATGACAGTTTTGAACGAAATAAAGCTCAAGTCAAACGCGATTTCTTAAGTACCTTATGCTCAAGCTCGTTTATTTGATTTTAAGTGTGTTTTTTGCTTTGACGTTGTTTGTTTATTTCGTTTATTTTATATGTATACGAAGCATCTCTTTACATATATGAATGCATAATTTTTTTTATGGTTGTTAGGCTCGTTTATTAAATGAGTCAATAGCGAGCTCGTTTCATCTTGAACAGCTAGTCTTGTTTTCGTATCTACTCATACTCAGAATAACCCGACTTTACATTTAATTCATGTTTCTTTTAGAAATTTTTGACATTTAATAAAGGTTTATATCACGCTGAAAGTAGATTAATGATATTAGAAGGTTTATAAACTACCAATGTGACATTTTATGAACTTGTTTAAATAATCATATCATACTCGATGGTTTAGCTGCAACAATAACAAAGCCAAAATTCTTTACATTTCAATTTGCCAAAATTTGATCATGCAATTTGAATTGGTCACAATTTCACAATCATGAGATGTACATGATTAAGATTGTGAGAAAAGTTCAAACATAGATAACAAATTTTCTTATGGTTATTAGGCTCATTTAAACTCGCGAGTTTAATCGAACTTTGGGTATGAAGATCGAGCTCGAGTTTGTTTATCAAATGAGCCAAAACAAACCTCGAGCCCGAGTTTGTTTATTTGTCGACTCATTTAAAACTTTTACCGAGTTGATATCCAACAGTCTGTTTCCTTTCTATCTTTACTTCCGAGTACATAGTTTTCTCCTTTTCTGAAGACATAAAAAGGCATTTTACTTACAAATGATTTTCCTCATATTTTACGAAAACAATATTTCGCATATCTTTTTATACGGAGTAGTAGATTCGACAATTATTATTGCCAAACAAGCTTAAAAAACATAGACAACCAACACAATTAAACCCAAAACCTCTCGAATTTATTCTTTTGGTAAATTCTAATTATGCATAATGAATTGGTCCCAAATTCATAGAACAAGAACTTAACATGATTCATGATTGTACAACACTTTCAAACCATCAAGTTTTTTATTTACCCCAACTACCAATTCAAAACCATATTCATGTAAAAGAAGTGGTTGAAGTTGATTTATTGACCCTAATAACTTTTTTATTTCTTTTTTCATAGAAACAAGCGTTATTGCTCGCGCGATGCTGCGGGGCGTTAATTTTTTTTGTGCTGGTTTATTTTTTCGGTCTCATGTTTTATACTTTGTTTTTTTTTCTTATATTGGCTTATTTGTTGGGCCTTATGTTTAAAGGGTTTTTTTTTTTTGCTATTTGGGTTATTTTTTTTTATGAGATTTGGATAAATATGTGTTAAGCATGATTGCTCGCGCGTTGATGCGGGCCGTTAATTGATGTGAGGCGTTAATTTTTTTTAATTTATTTATTTTGCGCGGGTTTATTTTTTCGGTCTCATGTTTAATAGTTTTTTTTTATACGGGCTATGTGTTAGCGTCATGTCGTCAGGGTTATTTTTGGTCTGAAATAAAATCAGTACTTTTGTATTTTTTTTTCCTATTTTGTGCCGAGCAATTTTTTTTTTATTATTTTGTGCGTAATTATTTTTTCGGTCTCCATGTTTAATAGTTTGTTTTTTATATGGCTTATGTGTTAGGTTTAATGTCGCGGATATTTTTTTATTCTGGAGTATAATAAGTACTTTTGTAAATTTTGTTTCCTATTTGTGCCGAGGCATTTTGTTATTATTATTTTGTGAGGGGTTTTATTTTTTCGGTCTCATGTTTAATCGTTTTTTTTATGGGCTTTATGTGTTTGGGTCTCCATGTCGCGGATATTTTTTGTTCTGAGTAAATAAGTAGTTTGTAATTTTTGTTCCTTATTTTGTGCCGAACAATTTTTTTTAAAGTTGTCTAACTAAAGAAAAAGAAAAAAAAAAGTGTCAAATGGGCCGGCCTAAAGTGGGAGCTCATTGGGGCCGAGCACTGTAGCACGCATGCCAAAAAACGGCAAGCGTTTCTTTACGATGTTAGTATATGTATATAACACAAGGCAAAAGAACCCGCCGTTGCGGGGAGCTATTTTTTCCCGAATAATTTTTTTTTACGTTTCGGGGGGTTTTTTTTTGGCGATGCGTTATGGCGGGGCTAATTTTTAATATTTTCTTTTTTTGTATGATTCGGGGAAAAAAATTTGCGTTGGGACGGGCTAATTTTTTCCCGAATATTTTCTTTTTTTGGGACGGTTTTGTAAATTTTTTTACGGGAATTTTTGTGTAAGAAAATCGTAAATAGTTAAAAGGTGAGGGTCGGTTTTCTATTTATTTATTTTTTTTACTTTGGGCCAGATTTTAGGCTATTTTGGGTTTTTTTTGGCTAATTTTTTCCCGGATATTTCTTTTTTTTGTACGATTCAGGAATATTTTTTTTTGCGTTGGGACGGGTTAATTTTTTCCCGAATATTTTCTTTTTTTGGGACGGTTCGATATCTTTTTTTTTGGGCCGATGAATGTAAAAAAGTTGTGAACAATAAAAACTTGACGTGTTTTTTTTGTTAATTTTTACGGGATTTTTTGTGTAAGAAAATCGTAAATAGTTAAAAGTTGAGGGACCGTTTTGTATTTTTTTTACTTTGGGCCACATTTTATGTGAATTTTAGGCTAGTTTGTCGACAAATGTGTATATTAGTAATAATTTTTTTATATGGCTTATGTGTTGGGCCTCATGTTTAAAGTGTTTTTTTTTTTGCTATATAGGTTTTTTTTAATATAATGGGTTGTACGTTTGTGACCATATCGATTATTTTAAAGTTATTAGGTATCGAAGATGTTTCCGCGGGTATTTTTTTTATCTGAATAAATCAGAACTTTTGTAATATTTTTTTCCTCCTACTTTGTGCATACAAATTTAAAAAAAAACAAAAAAAAACAATTTAAAAAAAAAAACCAAAATCAGACTAGCCCAAAATGAAAGCTCGTTACCGTAGCAAAGTGACCCACTGTCAAAACGACAGTGGATTTGTCACTCATTGTGTATATTTATAACAAGCATAGTTGCCCGCGCGTTGCTGCGGGGCGGTGTTTCTTTTATCATAGATGTTGGTGTTTTTTTAAGCATTGGTCGCGCGTTGATGTGGGGCGTTATTATTATTTTTTTGTATTTTGTTTTTTGTGAGGCTATGTGTTGGGCGTCGTGTCGTGCGTGTTTTTTGATCAGAATAAATCAACTCTTGTAATTTTTTTTCTTATTT
>BQNB010093690.1:0-26299 GCA_026074375.1 Tanacetum coccineum
TTAACCCAACTGAAATTGATTTATTTTTGGTTTTAGTGGGAAAACTGCTGGAAATGAAAGTATGAGAACAATGAGCAAGTAAGAGTGTAAAATCCAATAGATTGTATTTACCAAACCGAAATTGAGTTAATTTTGGTTTTAGTGGGAAACTTCTCAAAATGATAGGACAAAGTGGTTGGCAATGCCGTTATGTCATCGGGTATTTTTGCCGGACATATCTGTTAGACAGAAAAGTAGGTCATACCCGATTTTTTGAAAATCGTCTAGGTTCCTGGGTGTTAAGTATCCCGAGTCTCCCTCTTTACCGTGACAATATCAGTTCGCTAAACTGAGTGCATTACGCACTTACTAACTCGGTTTTTAGCTTAACTTACATCAAGCTTATGAATAGAAATAAACTATGCAAATAAGCCTTACCAAACACTCCTATAATAATGATAGGCTTGAATGAAAGAATAGACCGAAAATAAACAAGTTTCCTTTTACGTGAAAAGTTTTTAATACTTCAAACCTAACAAGTACCATACTTAAATGACACCTACCATACTAAATTAAACTTGAGGCTACTCATATAATATAGTTTTATACATGAAAAAAAACACTACGTATAGATATTATTACGAATAATTACTAGTGTCTTTGATATGGCTTCTTTTTCACAAATCTTTTAATATTTCGAAAGATGAAACACTAAAAAATGTACCTAATCCCGTCTTCAACGGAGTAGAGGAGAAGGTGAAATGTACACAACCTTACCCCTACCCAAATGTAGAGACTTTGAGACGACCTCTGACCTTTTTGCAGAGAGTGAGTATCGAACCTTGGCCTCTGTCTTCAAAGGAGAGAGTGGTTTTCCAATTGATCTAACCGATTATTACGAATAATTATTATGAACTAGTATTTTTTTACAAAGTTTAACCTAAACTCAATAGCATATCTACCTCTTTGATGTAAATAATACAGCAACGGTGATAATGTCTGGCATATTAAATGCATCATATGGGAAGCAACATGATTTCAAGTTTAAGCCATTGGACGACTTAGTGTTTGATTGTGACAGCTCGAGATTTATGTACTAACATGACACAAGTTTTTAACCTATGGATTTTAGGTTTTTGCACACACTAGTAGAAAAGTAATCACTTTTGTGCTTTAGATTAATAGTAATAACTTGTATAATGTAAATACTAAAGAACTGATGTCACAATAATGTGTTTATTTTCGAAAGCTATAATGTTACAGCTTCACTTTTATGTATGTAGTTAATATATTAGAAAAATATTAAAGCATGTTGATGTGTAGATTACAAACATCAGGAACGTGAGGCTCTCACGATGCTCGAAAGTCATGCGTGATTGCCAAAGTGGCAGCCACACCTCACGCGCCACCAATAGCAAAAACACCTCACCAAGGTGACCAAGGCTTCTTTCGGGCAATGTGCAAAAGTGGGACCCCATACATGCAAACGGTAACTATTTAAAGAAAAAACCTTTTTCCACTATCATTTTATTTACTTATAAGTACCCATTAAACTTCAATATTTTTAAACACAATTTCAAATTATATATTCCCTACTCTCATAATCATTTTTACTAACAAAATGTCTCAACAAAATACTTCCCGCAATACAAACAGTCAACAATGAAAGACATCCCGCGACACCCCCCCAACATCGAAAGAAACATTTAGTCTCCGAAATACTCCACCAGCAACCCAACAACCACAAAAAATCAACTTCCGAGCACCACAATTCGTTTTCACGAACTAACCATACTACTCAACTCAACCATACCAACCATAGTAACCCGCCATTCCCACACCCACAACAACAAAATGCGTACAACCCATACGGACAACCAAACAACATGTTTGGCCATTACGAATATGGTTCACAAGGCGGTTGTTCATCTCGACTAACATTTTAATTTAGATGAAATGGAAGAAATGTACTCCCTCAGTTTTTAGAGTCTTTTGATTAAGCAAACTCCCCGCTGAGGAAATAGAAGAGATACAAGGCCCTGAAAGAGAAGCCGAACTGAAGATGCCAACCGTCCCCGACAATGAAGACGACGAACCAGAAAGGCGAGGAACAACGTTGTTATCCATGGACCCTGAGAAAGAGACTGCATTGTGCAAAGCTTTGGTTCGTATATCCGAGGATAGCGTTGTGGGTAATTCGAGAAAGGAGAAAGGGTTTTGGGTTGAGGTCGTGAAGTAAATGCACGCGACTTGTGCGATCACCAAGCGTCGGACGTACGATATGATTAACGAAAAATGAAAGACCGTGCGTCCAAAAGTTTCTAGTTTTTATGGTGTGTACGATAACACTTTTCGGTCGTACACTAGTGGAGCCGGTGACGCAGATTATATTCAAAGGGAACTAATAGAATATCAAGTTCTGTATTCAGTCATGTTTACACTTCTTCATTGTTGGGAGGAGTTAAGAAAATGTGATAAATGGAATGGACAAGAAGTTCCAAATTTTTTTGGCAGACATGGAGGAGAAAAAGAGCAAGAGATACAAGTCAGCGGCGATAGTTCGGTCAACACGAAGGAGTCGGTGTAAGGCAGTTTTAATTTGAATACCACGACTAGGGACGAGGAAGATGAAGCGGAGGATGGTTACCAAAAAAAAGAAAAAAAAGATGAAGCGGAGGAAGTTTGTCGAAGTCATCCCATAGGCAAGGACGAAGCCAAGAGGAAAGATAAAGTGGTGACGTCGTTAAGATCTTCAACAACTAGCTTTGACGTGGGAGCGTCAGCCAAGTTAATGGCCAACCGATATGTAATGACCAACGACCCTTACAACGCTACTAAGGGCATGAGCCGGAACTCAAGGACGCAAAAGTGAAAGTTTATCGAACGGAAAACCGTCAAAGAGGTGAAGCATTATGATAGAAGATTAATTTGAGATGATCACTCTCCTAATACATAATTAAACTAACTACTAAACTTTTACTACTTTGAACTAACTTTTCATTTCTTTTCTTCTCTGTCTTACTCAACACAAAGATTACATATAAATAGGATAAAATGAGCAGTTAACAAATAACATAACTACCATACGTGACCCATTACTTTTCTACTCTAGAAACTGAAATCATGCATGCATGGAACAAGTGCTAATCGTGGCTCCTATATTAGTGCATGGTACTTCTAGACTCTCGTCCAACGTGTGACAGTTATTAACTTCATAGTGGTCTTTGGTCTTTTGCACGTATCACATTATATTTGGTGATTACCGATGAAGAGTTGAAGGCGATACTCAGGGAGAGGTGGGACATTAGAGTTTAGTTTACAATTTTTATTTATCTAAGTTTTCTTTACGTTTTTAATTTTGTACGTTCGTGTACGTTCTTAAATATTTATATAATGTTTTTATTTTATGAATAATAAAAGTTATAGTTTTTAATAAAAAAATTGGTTTGTTCTGTGAGGGTGATTTTATTGATGTGAGTGAAAAGTGAAAGGGGTGAGGGTAGTAAAGTGGAGAGAAGAAACCGATGTGGCTGATGTGAAAGGTGAGTAAGGGGATTTTTCTTGTGCCTGATGTGGGTAGTCTTATACGCTAAACTAATCCTCATTGAATTAAATGATGTTTTGATGGATTTAATAAAAGAATAAGGGCAAAATTTTGTGGGTTGAATTGCAACTTGTTGGCTACATGGAGTTGCAACCATGTTATCCTTAAAAGTTAAAATTGCATACCATTTGGATTGTTTGCCTAGGAGGGACGGAGCTAGGATTTACGTTAAATGTTCCAATTATACTATGAAACACAGAAATGCGAAACATTATATATGCCAAAAAATATGTTGTTGATATAATGTAGTCATCCCATCATCTAGCTGACAAATGATACGTAATCCTGCCATATGACTTGACACAAGTAGCTTTACTTTTGTCCTCATATTCCTTTGTCCACCATAAACCCGTTGCATAAAGTCACCAAATTTGATTAGTGAATCAAACTTCAATAAGAAAAAACAATTTATAATCGTCCAAAGGACGCGTTTGTGATATGAGACCTCATGTAAGCACAATTAGTAATAATTGTTTGTTCACTGTTAAGAGCATGCGGTCTCACATCATAAGGTTTTTACATCCCTTAAACCCGCAACCTTTTAGATGAAATAAAGCTCTCCCATCTAATATCAATATGTTATAAAAATGACTTAAACTTTAAAGGTTGTTTTGGTAAATTTTATTATTTGTGTGATTTGTCCTACAAATTTTGGTTTGTTTAGAATTATGAAATTATTCTAGGGTTAGTTTCTTATAAATAGAGATCATTAGTATTAGTTTTTCTTTGTACCGTTTGAATTAGAATTTGGTACATTTGAAATTAGAATTTGGTATCTTTCAATTTAGTTTTGTATTTTGGTTTGGTATTTTGAATAAAGCTTTCGCTTCGTTTGTTCGACTTTAGTATTTGTTTTGTCTTTGAGTTACCAACAAGTGATATGAGAGATAAGTTCATTTGGTCATAAAGAAAAAGAAGAAGAAAAAGGTTCGTTTGGAGTGAAAGTTTTCTAAGAACGATTGTTTTTGGTTCTAAATAGATATTTGATTTGTTAACCGAATTTTTGGGTAAGATCGATCATTTCTTTCTTTTTTGACTTCATCAAGCCGTAAGTTTTTCGCTTTGATTTGGTTATCCTTTGCTTTTGTTGGGCTTTTGTGTTAGATTTTGGTCCCTTAGAACTAACTACAAGAATGGAATATTTGGTTTGTTTATTTTGGAATTTGTTTATTAGAATTTGTTTTGTTTTGGTATTTGAATACGAATTGGGAATTTGGACCGTAATCGTTATTACGTAAGCGGGTCATTAGAACTATTAACCGTATTATATATGTGGTGTTTGAATTATTAGAGCCCGTTTACCAAGTTATTTAATAACTTGAATTTGTTTGATACTTGGATAATAAATTTAAAGTTGTACCGTAATACTTATCAAATAAGTGGGTTCATTAGAATTTGAATTTTATATTTAGGATTTGAAGATCGGTTTTGTGTTTGAAGACTTGATTATTATCAATCTCGTGTGTGATATTTTTTTAATAATATTATGTTGATCCATTATATTTGTGTGTCACCTTTTCGTTTCTTCAAAGGTGGATACGTTGTAAATTATTTTTTCTTATATAAGTTTGATACACTTATTGGATTATGTTAGTTGGACTAGCACTAATACGACTAGAAATGTGTGAGCCTATTAGGGGGCACACACGTTAAGACACTTAGAGTGCGTTTAAACTTCACGTACGTTTCTAATTGTAAACCAAAGGACCTAAAACAATAAGACTTGAATCCTATTGGTGGCTAAGACTCATGACCGACCATGAAGGTTCTAGAGAGTGTCTATGTTCGTTAGTTCTTGGAGATAAGGAGAAAGGGAGGTGTTGTGATAAGGATAGAAGAGGTTTCCTACTTCTATCATAACTAGGGTTTAAAGGCTATATAAACCATCACCCCTAGCTCATAACTCACGACCTACAACCCCTAAGGACTCCCAAATCAGTTGCAAATCCATCCTTACTCTCCAACAACCGATTCACATAAACCCTAATTAGGGTTTTTAACTTTCGGTTCATCCTTATACCTTGCTACTCAAATTCGGTAAACCCATAAAGGGTTTTGGAAGTGTGAATCGATCCCACAATTGTTCCAGCAGGTGTATAAGCTTTGGTTTACAGGTTCTCAGGTGTGACAACAGGAAGAAACAAATAGGGTTGCTTTTGGTGAATTTCGGTTCTGTCTATCGAATTTCGGTCCAACCGAATTCGATAAAAACCCTAGACCAGCTTACTGAATTTCGGTACAGCTTTTAGGGCTTGGTTTTGGTACTCGATTCAGGAAGCAAGGTATTACACTTGGTGTTTGGGATATACGTGAAGCAAGGCTAGCATCTTGGCGCACTTGGTTGACGTGTTTGTGTGAGCAACCATAGAGGTGGAAATTTATCGACTAGTTTCAAAGGTTTAGTTCTCGTTTGATTCATTCTAGTCCTTCTTCAAAGGTTAGTTTTCTCATATTATTTGTGTGTTAATCATAAATGCCAAACTAGATCCATATCCGCTGCGTACTCCTAGTTATAGATTAACTAGTTATTATATCCCAACCGTGGTATCACGAGTAAACTCGTTTGGTGTTCATGGGTTACACACGAATTAAACACGCTAGGGCTGCATGAGAAAACGTTTATTTATTGTTTTATTGGAAAATTATGGCAACAACATGCAATTCTTGCCATAAAGAATAAATAAAGACCTAGAATTTAAACCTGTGTTACTTGTTAATAAGAAGAATAGATTAAAATTAAAAGTTAATTAAGTTGTCATGTTATTCTATTCTTTATCTCGGCCTTAAGACTCACACAATCATGTTATATGATGGATGTGCCGATCTAGGCACTTTAGCAGAAAACCTAGTGAGAGTCTTTTGGTTCTTTGTTTGGGGAAGACTCTTTTGAGAACTCGAGGCATTATATGATTTACTGCTTTCCATATAAGAGTCTGTCTTCACTTCTACTCCATTTTTCTGTCTGTTTTAATTGCTTATATGTGATATGCCATGTGACCACTCAATATTTACATATGAACTTTATGAAACTCTAAAAATGGACTAATACTTAAAGAGAAATTTGGTTTGAACATGTCTAATATTACACACGTAAGCATACTCCTTGTGACCAAATTATGTGTTATTTGCGAAACGGGGGTTTTTGGACAAATTTTATACGGACATTAAACTATGAAATTTGTTTTCTTGTGTAATTTTAGTTTTTATACGTTTTTATCATATGATGATTCACTACTACACCATGGCTTAATTGATCATGGCTTTAGTGAACTTCTAGGGTTAAATTAATTTTTAATCTTCTCCCGCCCCACCACATGCTTCGGCATATGAGGAAATTATTGGAAGAACTTATGTTTTCGAAAACATGTAGTAGTACAATATAGGGTTTGATTAATTTGTAATTATTCCCGCGATATTAGCACATACAAAACTAATGTTAACAAAGGGTGTTTCTTAACATTTTTATGCATCATTAGTCAATTGGAAATACGGCTCACCCATTGTGAACAAACTATAAAAGAAGTTTAAGGCGGGTTTGCTAAGGCTCCCCAAAAGAAGTCAAGTTTTTAATAAGCTTCGCGCTGACCTGCTTCTTCGTGCGTCCAAAATGGGGCTACCGAGAACATTTAACAAAATGATGTCTAAACTAACAAGGTTAACAAAAGGTTTTTCTTAACTTGTGCTACAAAGATGTTTTGCATGCTTCTTTGTACATGATTTTTGACATATATTTTGTAAAAATTTATGTGTATACCCCTATGTGAAATTTTAAGTCTATACCCGCCAAAATTAAGAACATGTGCATTTGGTTTGACTTCTCTGGTTAGACCTCAGGGCCTTTCCAACCCATGGCGAATTTTTTCCATTGGTCAGACCTTTGTCAATTTTCACACGTTCTGTTTTGGTCGACTTAAATCGAGTTTCCTGGTTAGACCTCGGACCCGAGGCATAAGATGAGACAAAATATGTACTTGACATTACTATAAGTGTTACTAATGTCATAAGTCTCATAAAACTAAGAGTTGCATTACCTCTTGCCCTACTTGTTTACATGTTGGTCAGACTTTCGGTAATAAGTGGGAGGTCAAATTGGATCTTAGTCTTATTAGTAATTAATTCGGTAGTAATTCTTTTAAGAATTTAATTATTGACAATACTAATTATTTGAACTTTTTCTGATTGTAGATGACTACCTCGGTCATTAATAATTTTGTTTTCAGGGGTTTCTTCGAGAAACAAAAATTAACTGGACCCAACTTCATTGACTGGTACCGATAACTTAGGATTGTATAATCAGTTGAGGATAAGTTGGATTACTTAGAGAAGCCAATTCCTCTTGCTCCAGTCCCAGCTCAAGCCGGTCAGCAAGTTGCTCCAAAAGCTCTTGCAGCTCATGCTGCATGGGTTAAAGGATCAAAAGAAATTGCTGGACTCATGCTCATGACTATGGAACCAGATATCCAACGAAATTTGGTAAAACCTTAGTGCTTATGAGATGCTACAGAAGTTAAAAACTATGTTTGCTCAATAAGCAGAGAAGGAACTTCTTGAGACTGTGAGAGAATTTCACTCTTGCAAACATGAAGAATGACAGTTTGTAAGCTCATACGTTCTCAAAATGAAGAGCTATATAGACAATCTGGAACGGCTGGGTCACCCCGTGTCACTTAACCTTGAAGTGAGTCTCATTTTGATCTCTCTGCGCAAGGAATTTGATAGTTTTGTGCAAAATTACAATATGCACGGCATGGGGAAGACGATTAATGAGTTGCATGCCATGCTAAAACTACATGAGCAAACTCTGCCTAAGAAAGATCCTACACTTCATGCAATTCCAAAAAAAGAACAACAATCAAAAGAAATCGCAATTGGCTGCTAGGGGCCAAAATCAAGGGAAGGAAAAAATAAGCTTGCTTATGCTCCCAAGCCCAAGATTCCCCCTCCACCAAAAAATGAAAATCCTGCTAAGGACTCAATCTGTCATCAATGCGGTGATACAGGTCATTGGAAGAGGAACTGTCCTTAGTATTTAGCCGAGTTGCTGAAGAACAAGAAGCTATCTCAAGGAGCTAGCGGTTCAGGTATCTTCAGTATAGAACTCTATACTTTTCATAATAAATCTTGGGTTTATGACACTAGTTGTGGCATTCACATCTGTAATACAACTCAGGGTCTCGGGGGAAGTAGGAAGCTGAAGCCGGGAGCTTAATGTTTGTACGTAGGAAATGGTCAGCATGCAGCCGTTGAATCTATTGGATCATTTTATTTATGTCTCCCGAGCAGATTAGTTATTGTTTTGAACAATTGTCATTATGCTCCCTCTATTACTAGAGGAATCATTTGAGTTTCTTGTTTATACGATGATGGTTTTATTAACCGTTTCGTGGATAATGCAATTTTAGTTTCTAGGAATAATGTGGTTTATATTAGTGCTATTCTAAGGAATGGTATTTTTGATATTGATTTTTCTAATTCTTATACAAATGATAGTTCTATGTATGCTTTAAGCAACAAAAGAGCCAACTTAAACTTGGACTCTGCTCTCTTGTGTCATTGTTGCTTAGACACATTAGCAAGAAACGTATTGAGAAGTTGCAACATGACGGACTTCTTAACTCAACTCACCTTAGGGATTTTGAAAAATGCGTCTCTTGTATGTTTGGAAAGATGTCAAGAAAACCTTACACACATCAAGTGGAAAGGGCCAAAGATCTACTTGGACTAATAAACACCGATGTTTGTGGCCCATTTAGAATCATGTCAAGACAAGGAGCAAGCTACTTCACCACTTTTACTAACGACTTTAGTCATTATGGTTATGTTTACTTGTTAAAGCATAAACATGAAGTGTTTGAAACTTTTAAAGTGTTTCAAAAGGAAGTAGAAAATCAACTCGGAAAGACCATAAAATTGATACGTTCTGATCGTGGGGGCGAGTATATGAGTCAAGAGTTTTTGGATCATCTAAAGGAGCATGAGATTATCGCCTATCGAACTCCTCCTTACACGCCATAACATAATGGTGTGTCGGATAGGAGAAATAGAACCCTACTAGATATGGTTCGCTCCATGATGAGTCAAACAACTCTCCCAAAGTCCTTTGGGATTATGCCTTTGAGACTGCTGCACGTATTCTCAATATGGTTCCAACAAAGAAGGTTGAAAAGACACCATACGAAGTATGGCATGGGCAAGCCCTTAAGCTGTTTTACTTAAAAGTCTGGGGTTGTGAGGCACTTGTTAAATGAGATACTCTTACCAAGCCTGACAAGTTATAGCCCAGATCTATTAAGTGTATCTTTGTAGGATACCCAAAGGAAACAATGGGTTATTCTTTCTACTACCCACCCGAGAACAAAGTTATTGTTGCTCGGAATGCTGAATTCCTAGAGAATAGTCTTATAACTCAAGAAGCAAGTGAGAGTTTAGAAGATCTTGAAATTATTCAAGAAGAAGATACGCATCCTTCTATAAACACTACCTCACATCATAAAGAGGGTGATCTAGAAATAGATGAACCTCAAAGTGATATCATTCCCATTCGTATGTCCACAAGGACACGACATGCCCCAGATCGTATGTGCGTATACATCGATGCAAAGGAGCATGAGTTAGGAGATCTTGGTGAACTCGCTAACTATAAAGATGCATTGTTGGGCCATGAGTCTGATAAATGGCTGATTGCTATGAATGTAAAAATGCAATCCATGAAAGACAACGAAGTTTGAGACTTAGTTGATCTTCCTCCTAACGGCAAAACCATTGGTAGCAAGTGGCTCTTCAAAAAGAAGACCGACCTGGATGGAACTGTACACACCTATAAAGCTCATCTTGTAGCGAAGGGCTTCTCTCAAACCTACGGGTTTTATTATGATAAAACCTTATCTCCTGTTGCAGACATTAGAGCTATTAGGATTCTTATAGCCATAACCGCGTATTATGACTATAAGATTTGGCTAATGGATGTCAAAACTGCCTTCCTTAATGGACATATCTCAAAAGAGGTCTATATGGAGCAACCTGAAGGTTTTGTCAATTCAAAATATCCAAACCGAGTATGCAAACTAAAGCGTTCCATTTATGGACTTAAGCAAGCATAAAGGCAATAGAATAAACGATTTGATGATGAAATAAAGAATTTTGGTTTCACTCAAAATCGTGATGAGTCATGTGTATTTCTAAAAGCTAGTAGGAGTAATGTCACTTTCCTAATCTTGTATGTCGATGACATATTGATCATAGGAAACAACATTCCAATGTTACAAGATGTAAAATCCTACCTTGGAAGGTGTTTTGCTATGAAATATTTAGGAGAAGCTACATATATTCTTGAAATCAAGATGTATAGAGATAGATCACGGTGGTTAATTGGTTTGTGTCAAAGTGCTTATATTGAGAAAATCTTAAAGATATTTCATATGGAGAATTCCAAACGTAGAAGTATCCCCATGCAAGAAAAGCTAAAATTGAGTAAACCACAAGGTGCTTCAACACCTACTGAATTAAAGCGCATGCAGAATGTGTCATATGCCTAGGATGTGGGTTCGATTATGTATGCTGTGAGATGTACTCGCCGTAATGTTGCGTTTACTCAGAACATAACAAGCCAATTTCAATAGAATCCAATTGATCTTCACTGGACTGTTGTTAAGAACATTCTGAGGTATCTTAGGAATACTAAGGATATGTTTCTTGTTTATGGAGGTGATATAAAACGAGAGCTTAGGGTTTCTTGCTACATTGATGCTCGATATCTGACGGATGCTGATGACCTCAGGTCTCAGACCGGATATGTATTCGTTTTAAATGGAGGTGTTGTTGACTGGAAGAGTACAAAGCAAAGCATTTTCGCAACTTCATCTGCAGAAGCTGAGTATATTGCTGCCTATGATGCTTTTAAGGAAGCCGTCTGGGTTAGAAAATTCATTTCTGGGTTGGGTGTTGTTCCCACAATTAAAGAACCCATATAAATATATTATGATAATACTGGAGCAATTACTATAGTGAATGAATCAGGAATCAATAAAGGTGCTAGACATTTTCGTGCCAAAGTTCACTACCTTCACGAAGTTATTGAATTGGGCGACATAAAGTTAAAAAAAGTTCACACAGATGACAACTTAGCTGACCCTTTTACTAAGGCATTACCTTTGGCTAAGCATTTAGAACATACTCAGAATATAGGAATGCTTCCAGCTAGTAGTCTCATGTAAATCTGTGTTTATTAAGTATTTAGATAATTAGGATTGTAAAACAATTTTTATTTTTATGATGAAAAAGATACTTGGTGTGTGTTTTTACATTCATATTATAATTGTTGTCTTGTATGTGCATGTTTAATCCGTGAAATGATACCATCATTCTAAATATGTCCATTGTCGGTTAACAGTATGGGAATATTGTTACATAAGACAAATGTAAGTATTGGTTGTATTATTTTGATATATGGATTGTTCCTGCCAAACTCATATGTTATTCATAAGAGATGCATATTGGACACCCCAAACTTCGAATATTTACTTTTGGATCCTTGTCATGAGTAAGATATCAAAAATGGTTAAATAAGTCATCCTTAGACTTGAGATGCAAGCTAGTTCTGTATGTGTGGATATCACTTTTTGATTATAAGTCAAACGTTATTCTAAAAAAGGTAGTCATAATGGCTATTCTTGGAAAGTGATGTGAAGCAGCATCTACAACATTTGTATTTAATAAAGAATTTGTTCCTCCACTTGATATGTGTAGAATGATACCATTGGGACCTCTCTAGAATTAATCAGATAATTGTATGGCCGTACCTAAAGGGTAATTCAAGATGATTCTTAATTATATTTGGTATATCTGAGTTAACTTCTATAACGAGAAACTAAAATAGTTAAACTATATGGAATGAGTTAGGATCCATGTCCATGGTTTAACAATATGTGTAACATAGAGATGATGGAAGCAAGAATTACATAACCATTGTGCTGAGAGTTTTTATCTTGAAACAACATCTCAAGTATTTCTAGTTTATGGCAATGTGTTGCTAAGTATGCTACTCCTACTCTCAAGTGGGAGCTGTTGGAAAGTGGGAGTCGGATACGCATGTTATACGACCAGAAATACGTGAGCCTACTGGGGGCACACACGTTAAGACATAAAGAGTACATTTATTAAACACTTAATATATATTTACTTATTATTAAGGGTTTAATATGCTTTACGTAATAATTTAAATAACCGTTAGTTACCGTTATATTTTATAACTAATTTAACTACTATTTAAATGTAAACCAAAGGGACTAAAATTGACAAAACCCGAACCTTGTGGGACTCCCATTGTGGCCGGCCCCTAGAGGGATCTAGAAGGGGTTTTGGATGTAATTTTAGATATAAGGAATGAGGAAGTGGTTTGTGATAAGGATTAGGAGGTTTCCTAGTTTATCTAGGACTAGGGTTTGGTGCTTATATAAACACCCACCCCTATCCTCATTATTCATTCATTCACAACACAAACAACAAATCAATCGGTGCTTTCTTGTTAGGATATCATTTCATCACCTCAAACACAAAACTAAGAAAAATAGATTTTAGAGAGAGAAAGTAAAAAAGAAAAAAAATGGTTAATTGTTTCACAAAAGAAAAATGAGAAGCACACACCTCTCCACACTTGGAGAGGGTTTAAATTGTTACAAGAGTGGTCTATTTTGTGTGCTTTGTGTTGGGGGGTTTCATAGTAACAAATGGGCTTGAGCCCGACAAACTAGGCCCATCTAGCTTAAATAAATTCCCGTAAGCTACGTTTTAACTTATTCAAGGGCTCGGGAATATTTAATGTCCATCACTTTAATAAATACAGGCTAACAATCTCCCCCTAAGGGGTGGACATTCAATTGAGGATCCTTCTTATGACGTCTTGAGACTTGGAGCCTTGTGTTCTTGGGAATTCCTTTTGAAGTTCCTTTTGCATGCTTGTGATCTTGGGTCTTGATCTTTAACTTGATATACTTGACAAAATACTGATATCGGTGGTCTTTGGCCGTGATTTGTTCTTGACTACATGAGATATCTAATTCTTTATCCTTGAATCTTTTATGCCGCCTTGCAGATTTGTGTCTCCACCCTCATGCTCAAGATCTTTGAAAGCTTGCATAACAAATCTCCCTTCAAACATTTTCTTTTTAGCATGATTATTGTACCCCAAATAAAGGATCTTATGAGGAAGTGCTTGTTCATCAGAGATTGCGGAAGACTTTGATAGTTTGAGCTTTCATCATGTATTAATCTTTGTCGATTGAGCATGAGATCTTGAATCCTGACTCGTCATGAACTAGAAGCTGCTACGTAAGGGAAAACTGCAAGTATAGGTTTGAGAATAACATATATGGACGATAGTGTCTTTTGTCATTTCGTCGAATCATGGTTGCAATACCCACGGTTCCGTTAATCAGTATACAATACTGCCTGTGATCAGGTAGAATTCAAAAGAATCTTCTTGACAGGGTTTCGCAGCTGCACTAGCCATTCTCGTTACAGGGAAGCGTCTCAAAGCAGACAACACGGTAAGAGTGAATCAGATAGTTCTATTGATTCACTCTTACCGTGTTGTCTGCTTTGAGACGCTCTGGTAACGAGAATGGCTAGTGCAGCTGCGAAACCCTGTCAAGGAGGTTCTTTTGAATTCTACCTGATCACAGGCAAGTTATTTATACTGATTAACGGGGAAACGTGGGTATTTGCAACCATATTAGACGAAATGACAAAGACACTTTCGTTCCATATTAAGGTTTATATCTCATAATCCTATACTTGCAGGTTTTCCTGACTTCACGGTTGCAGCGTCTTGTCCATGACGAGTCAAATTCAAGTCCTAATGCATCAATCCTCAAAGATTAATACATGATGAAAGCTCAAACTATCAAAGTCTTCCGACTAGCTTGATGTAACAAAGACTTCTATAAGATAAATTTTGTTGGTGTCAAGTAATCAATGCTAAAAGAAAATGTTGAGGGAGATTGTTAGCAAGTTTTCAAGATTCGTGAGCTTGTGGGTGGAGACACTAGATGCAAGGCGGCATAAAGATTCAAGGATAAATAAAGATTTAGATATCTCGTAGTCAAGACAAAATCAGGCCAAAGACCTCGATATCTGTATTTTGTCAAAGTATTCAAGTTTATTGATCAAGACCCAAGCATCTACTAGCATGCAAAAGGAATTCAAAGGGTTATTCCCAAGTACACAATGGACTCCTAAGTATAAAGACGTTCATATGAAGGAATCTCTATTGATAGGGGGAGGTCCTAACCCTTAGGGGGAGATTGTTATGCCGTGATTGTGTATTCTATTAATAGTGTTGGTCTTTTTTTTTTCCCGGAGCCTTGTATAAGTAAAACGTTAGTTTACAGGAATTTAGGTAAAGTAGTTGTGCCTAGTTTTCGTGCTCAAGCCATATGTTCTATGATACCGGCCCAAACTCAAGCTCACAAGTTAGTCACTCTTCTGTAACTATTTAAAGCCCTCTCCAAGTGTGGAGATGGTGTTGCTTCTCATTTTTCTTTTGTGAAAACACATGTAAAACCATGTTTTTCTTTTTTTACTTTCTTCCTCTCTAAAATCTAATTTTTCTTGTTTTTGTGTTTGAGGTGATGAAAATGATATCCTAACAATGAAAGCACCGATTGATTTGTTGTTTGTGTTTGTGAATGGAATGAATATTTGAGAGGATAGGGGGTGGGTGTTTATATAGGCACCAAACCCTAGTCCTAGATAAACTAGGAAACCTCTTAATCCTTATCACAAACCACTTCCTCATTCCTTATATCTAAAATTACATCCAAAACCCCTTCTAGATCCCTCTAGGGGCCGGCCACAATGGGAGTCCCACAAGGTTGGGTTTTGTCAATTTTAGTCCCTTTGGTTTATATTTAAATAGTAGTTAAAATTAGTTATAAATATAACGGTAATACGGTTATTTAATATTATTACGTAAAGCATATTATTACCCTTAATAATACAGTATAATTTATATTAAGTGTTTTAATAAATGTATCTTTATGTCTTAACGTGTGTGCCCCCAATAGGCTCACGTATTTCTGGTCGTTTAACATGCGTTATCGTCTCCCACTTTCCAATCAGATCCCCACTTGGGTGTAGGAGTAGAATACTTACTACTATTGCCTAAACTAGATTCTTGAGATGTTGTTTCATAGATAAAAACTCTCTCGCTCAATGGTTAATGTAATCTTGTTACATCATCTCTATGTTACTCATATTGTTAAATCCATGGTCATGGATCCTAACTCATTCCATATAGTTTAAATATTTTTGTTCTCGTTATAGTAGTTTAACTTAGATATACAAATATAATTAAGAATCATCTTTAATTACCATTTAGGTAAGTACGGCCATACAACTATCTGATTAATTCTGAGAGGTCCCAATGGTAACTATCTAACTATCAAGTGGAGGAACAAATTCTTTATTAAATACAAATGTTGTAGATGCTGCTTCACATCACTTTCAAGAATAGCCATTATGACTACCTTTTTTAGAATAACGTTTGACTTATAATCAAAAAGTGATATCCACACATACAGAACTAGCTTGCATCTCAAGTCTAAGGATGACTTATTTAACCATTTTTGATATCTTACTCATGACAAGGATCCAAAGTAAAATATTCGAAGTTTGGGTGTGTTCCAATATACTTCTCTTAGAATTACATATGGAGTTTGGCCAAGTAACTTAATCCATATATCAAAATAATACAACCATTACTTGAACATTTGTTTCCTTAGTAACAATATTCCCATAATGTTAACCGACAATGGAAAATATTTAGAATGATGGTATATTCACGGATTATTAAACATGCAAATACAAGACAACAATTATTATATGAATGAAAAACAAACACCAAGTATCTTTTTTCATCATAAAATAAAAATTGTTTTACAATCCTAATTATCTAAATACTTAATAAACACAGATTTACATGAGACTACTAGCTGGAAGCATTCCTATATTCTGAGTATGTTTTGAATGCTTAGCCAAAGGTAACGCCTTAGTAAAAGGGTCAGCTAAGTTGTCATCTGTGTGAAACTTTTTGTTAATTTATGTCGCCCTATGCTATATATTCGTGATGGTAATGAACTTTGGCACTAATTATGCCTAGAACCTTTAGTGATTGCTGATTCGTTAGATATAATTTATTGCTTGGTATTGTCACATAAATCGTTATAGGTTCGTAAATTGTTAGGATCAACGCCAAGACTATAAAATGGATTTTCACTAATCCAGACCGCCTCATTTGAAGCGTCGTAAGCAGCTTTATATTTAGGTTCCTGCAGTTGAGTTGTGAAGATGCTTGCTTTATACTTTTTACAAGTCCACAACTTTCCATTTACAAAATCATACAAACCATCCAGGAAACAGTATATGAGCCATTAACTCATTGGCTAGCAGATGGATTTGTTAAACCTTTTAAAGCTAGTAATTAAGATAAATTAGCTAATTCATATGTTTAGGAGCACTGTTATATCAAGTATGCTTGTTGTCACATATTTATTCACGTCTAATTTTGATAAGCCACATGGGTTCTCATCATCCATGCTATCAAGTAATTAAGATAAATTAGCTAATTCATATGTTTAGGAGCACTGTTATATCAAGTATGCTTGTTGTCACAGATTTATTCACGTCTAATTTTGATACGCCACATGGGTTCTCATCATCAATATAACTTCGTTATGTGGTTATAGTAAAGCTGAACTTCGTATAGCAAGGCTTTCTTAGTCTCGCATAAAATTTTTCAAATTCAAACTTCATGGTTAATTTCAATAATTTCTCTTGTTGGCCTGGCACTTAAAACCATTGATGTCATTGCTAGTGCTTATATCAGTTCCATTAATGTAAACGTAAGAACTTCTGTGTGAGTTTGTTAAAAACTGGCAATCCACAAACTTATATGAATAACAAATAGCACTTACACTTACATGCGGGGCAACTTCAGACAAGAACTTTCGTGCAGCCTCTACCAACTTCAAAATCATCACCCGTCCTTCTGCGGCATATGAATTAGCCTGCATATACAATCAGATGCTTTCTTATTAACCAATAATGATATAATTTGAGACAAACAAACCTCATTTGATTTCTCATACATATAGTGTTTGTGATTTTAGTGTCATCAACTATTTTACATTAAGCTTGGATACGGGTTAGGAGGTGTGGGGTATACACTCATTTGAGCTAGTATGATTCCGGACATGAGAAGTTGCATGGTTTAAGGGGCAGCGCCCTGGTTGGGGTTCCAATAGAGATTTTGTATAACCATCTGTTAATAATTAACACATGTTTTGGTCTCATTTGCAACTTGAGAAAAACAGCAATTCTATTTGTTTTTGCTCACTTTTTTTTGCCTAGAATCAGAGTGCATTGATTGTATGACCCGCGCAATTAGGGACGAATACTTTATCGTCACTCCATAACCCCAATTTCTTACATATAGTTCACAAAAACTATAAAACTAAAGTATCCAAAGAAGAAAGCATCAGATAACAAATTCATGTATTGTTATTAAGAGGAACAAAAAAGAAATTTTTTACTTGAGCACAGGGACAAAAGATAGTGCACAAAAGTTATTTAAACTAAAGTGTCGAAAGAAAACAAATTCATGTATTGTTATTAAGAGGAACAAAAAAGAAATTTTTTACTTGAGCACAGGGACAAAAGATTATCCGCGTCAGATTTTGCTAGCTCTTTTTCCAATTTTATCTGCAGCTTTGGACACTTGTATGGATATCCATCGAAGAACCTAATAACCATGAGAAAATATAAGAGAAACAACCACGGGCTTAAAGTTTAAAAACAAGTCCACATCATTACAAAATAGCAATTAATTACAACAAAGTAACCTTATTGAAAGAAGAGCAGAAACATCTACATCTTCGTAACTTGGATCCTCTGAGTGCGGCCTGCAAATTCATTTCATGATAAGTTAAAGAAAACATGACAATTGGATGGAGCCGATTAGCTAGTTTTAAAAACATACGAACCTTAGCTTGATCTTTATTTGATTCTCTGAAACTAAATCGCAATCGTCTTGAAGTAAAGCACGCCTAAAAAGCAAGAATAAACCTATTTAGACAGCAATGAGACCATACTTCCTGAATAGCAATTCAAAAGAGCAACATGAGCTATTGTTTTGTTCCAAAACAAGTAGCAACATCACTTCAAACAACTGTTAGGCTAACCATGAACCCATTATATTCTTCTTATTTCTTCTCCCTACTCATAGTGTCCCTCGTCATAGAATCTCTCAATCCAGAATTCTATTTGTTTATTATTTGGTTAATTTGTCCAAAATGAACACAAATACCTTCCACTAACAAGCAATGGGCGCACCAATGTGTTTAAGAAGACAAGTGTTAGAATATAGTAATTTAGCAGGGTGGAAAACGGATCTGGTCTAGGGTCACACATGTTACGGGTCGAAACGGGTCAACAATCTTTTGTGTTCAGACACGTAGATCCCAGTATTTTACCAAATCTACGTTGCTATTCTTTTACGGGTCAAAATGGGTTAACATCTTATATAAACATACACAAAAACAAAACACTTAATATTGAAAAAACTTGATATATTTGATCATAACCTTATAAAAGTTCTAAATTAATTTGCTTTGTTTAATCATATAAACATCAAATAATAAGAGTATTTACAAACAAAACGAATGTCTAACCTTTTATCATTATGAAGGTAATCTAACCCACGGGACAGAGAAGAGCTTGATCGGCTGAAAGAAATCAAAAGCCATGAGCTCGATCGAGACTAATTCCGAGCTTGAAAGAAAATGTTTGCTTGCAAGGAGATGGGCCAAACAAGTTAGTGTGTTTACTGGAGGAAGAGATCGAGAGTATTGGTGTGTTTTAGCTAGGGAGTTGGATGAAATATAAATGGAGATAGGTGAAATATGCAGTAAGTTGGTGAAAGAGTTAAATGGGTGAAACCTGAAAGAGATTGAGCTTACACGATGGATATTTGGTCGTCATTTATTGATTTACCAATCACTTATTTATTTGTAAAATTAGAGTGCCTCAAGTCCTCAACTACCCAATTATTTCATATCAACATGTGAACATTTTCAGAGAGGCTGCTCATAAAAACTCTCAAGAAAACATTAAAAAGATAACACGTACCCATAACCCATGTTTTCTTACTTTAACTTCTTAACTTATGAAAACACATGAATGAATACGGAATACCCGACTATTTTTCAGCTAAATAATTTGGATTTGGAGCCATGTTTCCATATAAGTGTGGTTATTAGACATTAAGGTGTGTGTGATGGAAAAAGCCTCAAAACACATACCCATCTCATTTCCATGAAAAATGGTGAATTTTATATTTATAACAGCTAAACTTCTAAAGGTCGTTTGAAAATGAAACAAATTAGGCGAGTTAGATTGTTTTAGAAGTTCCTTCAAAGTGCGACTCAGATATTTTAACCGACTAAATTGTTAATTCACTAAGTGATCCATTTTAACAAGCATGCGTGTAGTAAAACATAGTTCATTATTCATCACAAAATTGCTAGCTAGCTTCATGCTATATTGGAAATTTAGCTTGAACAGACAAAGCTTTCTTTTTGCCACAAGACATAAAAAGCTGTAGATAGCTGTATGTGTATGTATGAGACCTATGAGTTAAGTATAAAATGGTCTAAAGTCATTGTATAAAGTGTTAGGACATACTAGCAATCTATAATCGTTTTGTACCCTAATAATAAATTACCAACAACCCGCTAAAAATAACTACTCCTGACCACTTAATTGTACCACTATATTTGCATATTTTTAACTCTTAGCACTCAAAAGAAAGAAAGAATTAAATGAACACTTTAAAGTAATGTATTACGAAAACGGACGGTGCGTTTTTTATTTACAAAAATGAACGTAAATGTGCACTTTCATTGGATGAAAACAAATCCTTAATCAATGGTCCTAGTTTATGTGACAAAATGAATCGAATTTGAGGTGCATTTAGGCGCATTTCAACATAAAAAGACAAAAGAAAAGTGAATTCCTAGGCCCATTATGAAGGTGAAAATGTGCCGTATTTGTTAACATATAAAAAACCCAAAAAGACAAACACGGGATAAAAGACAAAACACAACGCATTAGAGGCGCATTCTTACATTCTGCGCATTCACAAAATTACAAAGCATGGGCGCATCCTATTAAAAAATGACCAAAGTACCACTAATATAGTTAGCACAACGACAAACAAACAAGAAATGGGACCAATAAAACCATCGGCGCATAAAAAAAACCGAATCACTCAATCAATTTTTTTGGTAAAGATGTAAAAACTTATAATTATAGGGGATGTCGGGATGGGTAGTGGGTAGTTATAGTTAACTAAATGGAGAAGATAAAATGGGTAGTTGGAGTATATTTTCATGAAAGTAAAGACAAATCACAACGCGTTCTAATGCGCATAAAACTTAAAACGTGCCATATGTCAGGTTGAGAGTCAGGTTTATTTTGGTAATATGATAATATTCGATTTAGATTTATGAAATGGGTAGAGTTTTAATTCAGTTTGGTAATTTAGTTAACTCAAAAGCTATGTTTAGCAAAACTCATCAGATAAAGCTTGACCGAAAGAGAAAAAGGTTATCTAAAACATGCCACTTTTCATATTAACCTACCGTATTTATTTTAAAAGAATTATTGATTCATTATTTTTAGCCAAAAAGAACTTTTGGACTTATTCGGTACATGTTTATATGACTCGGCATAATTAGCCTTGATTTTTGCCTCATCTTCCTTTGTCCACTATAAATCCATTAAAGTCACCAAAATAGATTAGTGTTGTTGAGATTTAATAACTAGTTAACCAATAACTACGAGTACGCAACGGATATGGATCTAGTTTGGCACATATGATTAACACACAAATAATATGAGAAAATAACCTTTGAAGAAGGACTTGAATGAATCAAAGAGAACTAAACCTTTGAAACTAGTGGATAAATTTTCACCTATATGGTTGCTCACACAAACACGTCAACCAAGTGCGCCAAGATGCTAGCCTTGCTTCACTTATATCCAAAACACCAAGTGTAATACCTTGCTTCCTGAATCGAGTACCAAAACCAAGCCCTAAAAGCTGACCGAAATTAAGCTGATCTAGGGTTTTTACCGAATTCGGTTGCACCGAAATTCGATAGACATAATCAAAATTCACCAAAAGCAACCCTAATTCATTTCTTCCTGTTGTCACACCTGGGAATCTGTAAACCAAAGCCTCTACACCTACTGGAACAATTGTGGGACCGATTCACACTTCCAAAGCCCTTTATGGGTTTACCGAATTTGAGCAGCAAGGTATAAGGATGAACCGAAAGTTGAAAACCCTAATTAGGGTTTATGTGAATCGGCTGTTGGAGAGTAAGGAGGGATTTGCAACTGATTTGGGAGTCCTTAGGGTTTATAGGTCTTGAGTTATGAGCTAGGGGTGATGAATTATATAGCCTTTAAACCCTAGTCATGATAGAAGTAGGAAACCTCTTCTATCCTTATCACAACACCTCCCTTTTTCCTTATCTCCAACAACCAAAGGACATAGACACTCTCTAGAACCTTCATGGCCGGTCATGAGTCTTAGCCACCCATAGGATTCAAGTCTTGTTGTTTTAGGTCCTTTGGTTTACAATTAGAAACGTACGTGAAGTTTAAACGAACTCTAAGTGTCTTAACGTGTGTGCCCCTAATAGACTCACACATTTCTAGTCGTATTAGTGCTAGTCCAACTAACATAATCCAATAGCTCCCACTTGGGAGTTGGAGTAGCAGACAACCCATATACTATCGACGGAAACGTCTAGCAACACTCACATTCGTTGTTAAAACTAGAAATTTCTGAGATCAAGTTTCAAAAACATTCTCAGTAGCATGGTTATGTATCTCTTGCTATAATCATCCCTTTGTTACAGATACTGTTAAACCATGGATATGGATCCTAACTTATTCCATATAGTTTAACCATTTAGATTCTCGTTATAGAACTTAATACAGATATACCAAATGTAATCAAGAATCATCTTGCATTACCCTTTGGGTTCGGCTAACCAATTATCTGATTAATTCTGGAGAGGCGCCAATGGTATCATTCTACACATATCAAGTGGAGGAACAAATTCTTTCTTGAATACAAGTGTTGTGAATGCTGCTTCACATCACTTCGAATAAAAGCCTTTATAACTACCTTTTTCAGGTTAGCGTTTGACTTACAATTAAAAAGTAATATCCACACATACCAGAACTTGTTTGTATTCTCAAGTCTAAGGATGACTTAACTAACAATATTCGATATCTTACTTATGACAACGGATCCAAAAGTAAATAATCGAAGGTTGGGGTGTCCAATATGCATCCCTTGTGAATAACATATGAGTTAGGCAGGAACCATCCATATATTCAAAGAATATAACCAACACTCACATTTGTCTTATGTAACAGTACTCCCATATTGGTATCCGACAATGGACATATTTAGAATGATAAATCATTCAAGGATTAAACATGCAAATATACGATAACAATTATTATATGAATGAAAAGAAATACCAAGTATCTTTATTCCTCGGAATATAAAATTGTCTTACAATCCCAATTATTTAAATACAAATGAAACACAGAATTACATGAGACTACTAGCTGGAAGCATTCCAATATTCTTAATATGTTCTGAATGCTTTCGAAAGGCTAATGCTTTAGTAAAAGGATCAGCTAAGTTGTCATCTGTGTGAACTTTTTCTAGCTTTATGTCGCCATATTCAATAACCTCACGAAGATAGTGAACTTTGGCACGAAAATGTCTAGCACCTTTATTGATTCCTGATTCATTCGCTATAGTAATTGCTCTAGTATTATCATAATATATTTCTATGGGTTCTTTAATTGTGGGAACAACAACCAACCCAGAAATGAATTTTCTAACCCAAACGGCTTCCTTAGAAGCATCATATGAAGCAATATACTCATCTTCTGCAGATGAAGTTGCAAAAATGCTTTGCTTTGTACTCTTCCAGTCAACAGCACCTCCATTTAAAATGAATACATATCCAGTCCGAGACTTGAGGTCATCAGCATCCGTCAGATATTGAGCATCAGTGTAGCAAGAAACCCTAAGCTCTTGTTTTATATCACCTCCATAAACAAGAAACATATCCTTAGTATTCCTAAGATACCTCAGAATGTTCTTAACAACAGTCTAGTGAAGATCACCTAGATTATATTGAAATCGGCTTGTTATGTTCTGAGTGAACACAACATCAGGGCGAGTACATCTCACAGCATACATAATCGAACCCACAGCCGAGGCAGATGACACATTATGCATGCGCTTTAATTCAGTAGGTGTTGAAGCACCTTGTGATTTACTCAATTTTAGCTTTTCTTGCATGGGGATACTTCTACGTTTGGAATTCTCCATGTGAAGTATCTTTAAGATTTTCTCAATATAAGCACTTTAACACAAACCAATTAACCACCGTGATCTATCTTTGTAGATCTTGATTCCAAGAATATATATAGTTTCTCCTAAATATTTCATAGCAAAACACCTTCCAAGGTAGGATTTTACATCTTGTAACATTGGAATGTTGTTTCCTATGATCAATATGTCATCGACATACAAGATTAGGAAAGTGACATTACTCCTACTAGCTTTTAGAAATACACATGGCTCATCACGATTTTGAGTGAAACCAAATTTCTTTATTTCATCATCAAATCGTTTATTCCATTGCCTTGATGCTTGCTTAAGTCCATAAATGGAACGCTTTAGCTTGCATACTCGGTTTGGATATTTTGGATTGACAAAACCTTCAGGTTGCTCCATATAGACCTTTTCTGAGATATGTCCATTAAGGAAGGCAGTTTTGACATCCATTAGCCAAATCTCATAGTCATAATACGCGGCTATGGCTATAAGAATCCTAATAGCTCTAATGTCTGCAACAGGAGATAAGGTTTCTTCATAATAAAAACCGTAGGTTTGAGAGAAGCCCTTCGCTACAAGACGAGCTTTATAGGTGTGTACAGTTCCATCCAGGTCGGTCTTCTTTTTGAAGAGCCACTTGCTACCAATGGTTTTGCCGTTAGGAGGAAGATCAACTAAGTCCCAAACTTCGTTATCTTTCATGGATTGCATTTCTACATTCATAGCAATCAGCCATTTATCAGACTCATGGCCCAACAATACATCTTTATAGTTAGCGAGTTTACCAAGATCTCCTAACTCATGCTCCTTAGCATCGATGTATACGCACATACGATCTGGGGCATGTCGTGTCCTTGTGGACATACGAATGGGAATGATATCACTTTGAGGTTCATCTATTTCTAGATCACCCTCTTTATGATGTGAGCTAGTGTTTATAGAAGGATGCGTATCTTCTTCTTGAATAATTTCAAGATCTTCTAAACTCCCACTTGCTTCTTGAGTTATTAGACTATTCTCTAGGAATTCAACATTCCGAGCAACAATAACTTTGTTCTCGGGTGGGTAGTTGAAAGAATAACCCACTGTTTCCTTTGGGTATCCTACAAAGATACACTTAATAGATCTGGGCTCTAACTTGTCAGGCTTGGTAAGAGTATCTCGTTTAACAAGTGCCTCACAACCCTAGACTTTTAAGTAAGACAGCTTAAGGGCTTGCCCATGCCATACTTCATATGGTGTCCTTTCAACCTTCTTAGTTAGAACGATATTGAGAATGCGTGCAGCAGTCTCAAGGGCATAATCCCAAAGGACTTTGGGAGAGTTGTTTGACTCAACATGGAGCGAACCATATCTAGTAGGGTTCTATTTCTCCTATCCGACACACCATTATGTTGTGGCGTGTAAGGAGGAGTTCGATGGGCGATAATCTCATGCTCCTTTAGATGATCCAAAAACTCTTGACTCATATACTCGCCCCCACGATCAGAATGTATCAATTTTATGGTCTTACCGAGTTGATTTTCTAGTTCCTTTTGAAACACTTTTAAAAGTTTTAAACACTTCATGTTTATGCTTTAACAAGTAAACATAACCATAATGACTAAAGTCGTTAGTAAAAGTGACGAAGTAGCTTGCTCCTTGTCTTGACATGATTCTAAATGGGCCACAAACATCGGTGTGTATTAGTCCAAGTAGATCTTTGGCCCTTTCCCTTGATGTGTGTAAGGTTTTCTTGACATCTTTCCAGACATACAAGAGACGCATTTTTCAAAAGCCCTAAGGTGAGTTGAGTTAAGAAGTCCATCATGTTGCAACTTCTCAATACGTTTCTTGCTAATGTGTCTAAGGCAACAATGACACAAGAGAGCAGAGTCCAAGTTTAAGTTGGCTCTTTTATTGCTTAAAGCATACATAGAACTATCATTTGTATAAGAATTAGAAAAATCAATATCAAAAATACCATTCCTTGGAATAGCACTAATATAAACCACATTATTCCTAGAAACTAAAATTGCATTATCCATGAAACGGTTAATAAAACCATCATCGTACAAATAAGAAACTGAAATGATTCCTCTAGTAATAGAGGGAGCATAATGACAATTGTTCAAAACAATAACTAATCCACTCGAGAGACATAAATAAAATGATCCAATAGATTCAACGGCTGCATGCTGACCATTTCCTACGTACAAACATTAAGCTCCCGACTTCAGCTT
>BQNB010093691.1:16066-26299 GCA_026074375.1 Tanacetum coccineum
ATATGATGGTATGATGTGATAGAAGGGAGCCTATGGCTTGTGATTTAAATTTCAAATTCAAATTTGAAATGTTGGGGATACAGATAAGGTTGAGGTGTCGTGAGTTGGCAATGGGTTGAAGTGAGTTGGGAAAGATGTGATGTTGATGTGATAGAAGGGAGCCTAACATTTAAGATTTAAAATTCAAATGTTAGGAAGGGTGAGTTGGCAAAGTGTATGAGGAAGCTTTGGTGAAGTGTATGAGGATTTGAATTCAAATGTAAGTGTGTGTATAAAAGAGGTGTATGGAGGAAGATTTGAGAGTGTGTGTGCGTGGGTAGTTTGAATTCAAAAGAAAGAATGTGTGTGTATGTTGAGATAAAGAAGAGAATGAATAGGAATTGTGTGGTAGAGAATGTTGGGATGTGATGTATAGGAGCCTATGTTAGAATTTTAGGTGACAATAAGTACAATGGTTTAAGGAAATATGAGTTGTCCCATGTGGGTATGCTTGGGGAAGGTTTATATGGAGAAAGGTTTAAGCTTTATGGTGAGGAAGGTTTAGGCTATGAGGATGATAAGGATGATAATCAAAGGATTGATTGGGTTGATAATCACATTGTCATAAGAGAGAAAAGAGATGGGCAAATGTGATTAAGGAATGGTTTAGAGAAGGAATGTTTGAGTGTGTGGAAGGTGAGAATAATCATTTGTTGGGTAGAAGGGATTAACAAATGATTAGAGAATGTTTGGTGGAGAATAAATTGTGTAGGATACATGTGCGGAATACATGTGAGAGTTTGTAAATCATTTATATAGAAAAAGGTAGGAAGGATCAAAGTAGGATTAACCTTCAAATACCACAAACTCAATTAGTCATTTAGACTTTAATCCATGATTATCAACAATGGATTTGATCACTAATCATCTTGATGCAAACAAGCTAAGTGTTTGCATCTTAAGTAAGGCATATCCCATAACAGGAAATGATGCGTTTACGCAAAGTGACCTTTGACTTAGTTTGACCAATAAGGGAGTAAAACCCGTTACGTGATTAGGAACAACGTAAATCTGGATTAAGGTCAAATGAATACTTTCGTTTGATGGTATGTTGAAAGTATATTCATACTAGGTTTAGAAAGAAGTTTCGGCCTTGACTAGAGGCGTTTGATAAAAGATTTGAGTTGGCGTTTTATTGAAAAACAAGAGGATTCGTTTTTGCTCCTTTCTAAGTCTAAACCTCATTTGGAGTGTTCCCAAATGCTCAAGTATCATGTACATACCTGTATTGAAGTTTCCATATGTGTCGGGTAAGAGGAAAGACGACATTGCAAAATCTGTAAAAACAGATACCGTGAGTCGCGCGCTGACCACGTGCTGACACATGACCAGCGCGCCAGATTCACAAATCCGATTTTCCGGATTATGGATATCGCTTGTTATTTTAAGTGTTGTGAACGTTTATTTAAGAAGATCTTAGTCAATGTTGCCCCAACAGATTGCATTGTCAAAATGATCAAAACTGAAAAAGTTAAACCGGTCCCTGCACAGCCTGTCTCTGAATAGTAAGTTTGTATATCAATGTCAGAAGACGTGTAGCTAGCATGCACCACTATGTAGTTTGGTGATTTTGTAGGATCATAGGTCATTCTCAATCCAACACTTCTATAAAAAGGTGAATCATTGTGCGAGTGATCTAGTGGCAGAAGCATTTTAAACAGATTAATGGATGGATTATATATGTGATCATTAGCATGTCACCCCAAACCATTATACAGATACAAACCGTTGCAAGACTGCAAGATCTTAACATTATCAACTGCCTCGGTGTAGTCAAGAGTGAAGCCTTTTCTAGACTAGAATCTAGAATCTAATGACACAAAATCACATTGAAATGAAGATCTAATGTTATTAACAAAAAGACTCACAGAAGGATCAATATTAGGGATTTGGCTGCGGTTAAGGGTGAAAACAAGGGTTGTGAGAATTCTTAACCATTGTTTGGATACGAATGTAAAGAGATGAATACATAGTATAGGTAATCGGATTAATACTTCTGTCGAAAGGTCATCGTTTGTAAGGAACTGGATGTGGTGGTGCAGAGTTATCTCCAGCGTGTGTGACCTAATTTTTTGACATCTCTGGTATTTAGTGAATTTTGTAAGATTGTTTCTAGAATTGCTTAAAACAAAAAAGATATAAACATAAAAACATAAAAGTCTTTATTTTTTCAAACGCATGAATTAATGCAGCTTGGAAACCCACATTTTTTTGTTGATGAAGACTTATTGATGTTAGTTGGGGAAGAGTTATTTTATTATTGGTGGGTGTAGTAATAAAGAACAAATACATCAGAAGAAGGTAAGACCAAATTCATAGGGGCTAAATTTTGGAAGGACGAAATTTGCAATGAAAGTATTTTCATGTATTTTCATCACATATTAAAGTCAAAGAATCAGACAGCATCACATATACCCTTATGAACACTAGAAGGTATCATTCAACAATGGTGATATGCAATTGTTGGAAGATTGCTAAAATTAAGACGGCACGGACATATAGGAACCCTGGTCGTAGATTTTATTGTCGCGACAATTTAGTAAGCTACAATTAGCAATTGAATCAATGTTTTCTACCACTTGTAAGTGACTATTTGTACCTAATTATGTAGGGCTTTAATTATGGGTTTTTTTGCCTGGTTTGACCCACCATTGTGCGACAGAGTTGTTGATGTGATACATGGCCTCTTAAGGGCTAGGAATCAGCTAAAGGGAGATATGAAGGAGCAATGTATGTCGATGAGGGAGAATGAGAAGCTTGTGAAGAAGCTTGTGCAAGCCCTGGTGGTTGTATGGTTGTTTGTGTTTGTTGTTTATAAGTATTTCTAGGGTCTGTTTAGTAGGATATGTCTGGGTTGTTTGGATCATAACTTTATGGGTATGTTGGTGAGAGATGTATGTAAACCCTTTAGCAGATGTTTATGATGGTAATGAAAATGGGTTTCTTATTGTGTAGTACCAATGTTTCAACTGATAGTATAAAATGTCTGTGGTTTTTAATAACGTTGATAATAAAAGTCAAAGAATGATGTTCACCACTAAGGACCTATAGTTGTCATTGACTGCAAATCAGAAATTCTCCACGAATGTCAAATAACAGAAGTTGTCACATAACACAAACATAATAGTACAACTTGTCAAAGAACCCTAACAAATGTCTAACAACAATAATAGTACTTATTTGTGGACAAACAAAAACCAGACAATAAAACATGCTCATTTTCTTAAGACTGCAAATCAGAAACCATATCAAAAATCCATTCAAAGTACAAGCTCTTTGGTTGCCTATCTAGCACTCTTTCTTGTTCGACTCCCACTTGGTTGGGAAAGGTTTGCATGACTTGAGGTGGCCCTCTTTCTCTTCTGACTACCATTCGGTTGGGAATCTTTTACATGGCTTGAGCTACCAATCTGTCTCGTCTCACTGCCCTGACTTGATCCTTCAGCAAGTTCAGTTGGTTCAGCATCCTGCACACCTTCTGGTCTAGTTTTTTTCTTTGTCTTGTAACTTGGTTGTTGGTCCCTTGGACATGTACATGCTCTTTTGTTATGGCATGTTCCACCACATTTACCATAAGTTATTGTCTTTCCCTTCCTTGAAAGCTTCCTATTTTTTTACCATCTGCTGCTTCAATTTATTTTCAAACTTCCCATCTTTAGTGACTCTTCTCTTCTTCTTTGGTCTACCAATTGGAATATGATAATGTGGGGGCAATAAGGCACTTAGGATTCTTCATTTGGGCCCAAAACTGCTTCTACTAACGGGTTCAACCTTGTAATTGTACATCTCCCTCTATGTACTAAGCTAATATGCTTCATATACTATAACACCCCCAAAATATGTGGCAGCGAAAAGGTAACCAGCGACTTTACTTCATAATACATAAGCACAAGATAATAGAGAACGACCTCTACATGAGTCATTAAAAGATAACCTCATTGTTTTATTAAAATAAATAAGTTAAAAACAAGTTGTCCCAAGTTTGCATCAAATAGAAATCCTTGTTTAAAATACAACGAGGATAAAGTAGTGCAAGTGAAATCCATGAAAATATTGTCTTGAATGCATGAAGACCCAATGCACTTGAAATACATTATACCAAGTTAAGCACCTGAGAAATACATGCTTAAAAATGTCAACATAAAGTTGGTAAGTTCATAGGTTTAAGTAAACAATTTGCATGGACCGCAAGATTTTAAGTGTATGACATGTAACACATACAATGCCAATTAAAGTTGTAATTATGATTGCACTAAGCTCATGACACCAAAGCTAAAACATTGTATATGTATAATATTTGCCCGTTGTAGGTGTCCAACCTGAGACCACATAGAATTCGACATGGTATACGTCCTTTTGACATGGTAATGAATTTTGTTTACCCGGACAGGGATGTCAATCCCAATAAATCTATTTATAATGCCCGTGCTTACACAAAGTAACAGTTAATGATGATGGGCATTGTGGGTTATCGATACTTAGGCGCATCAATAATCATGTAAAAATTGTACTTGCGTCCGATTGTAAAACAAGCAATGTATCTCACCCCAAGATTTATAAAGTAGTTGTAAAACAAGTTAAAGCGGGGCTATAAACTCACCTCAATTGAAAGTAATTGTTCGGAAAAAAATCAATCAAGTGTAAGATGAACAACATCTTCTAAACGCAACCTAGTTTAATAATAGTGCGCCTTAGGTGCAAGTAAATAATAGTGTAATGATGCATATGTGATTTTATAAACTTTATATCACCACCTACACGTTTGCGTTTTAGTTTTATAAGTCAAAATAACATTTACGTCAAGTTCGCCATCTTTATTCCTAATTATACACTTTATAATTATTTCCAAGTAACTATCTTTAATAAATTCTATCTCGCTGACTTAATAATATTTTTGAAAGTTTTCGACGCGTATAGAAAATATATAAGTAATACTATCATATTTGTTAAGGATTTTATAGCTCATTCGGGCTCTAAAACACCCAAAAACCTCATTTTACTATTCAAACAACTCACTATTTTTATAAAAATATATTCTGGTCCAGTTTTTAAAATGCCATAACTTCTTCGTTATAATGATTCACGAAATGGCCGAGTTTGACGTTTTAAGGTAAAGTCACGTACTACAAGTTTTCTCTTATAAATTTTCCCTGACTCGAACCCGAAATTGGTCAAAAACACGAATTTAGATACTGGTCAGAATGTATGTAAAACTGTTTTAGCTGGAAATTTTACTAGTTTTTACCCGAACTTTAAATAGTCATAACTCACTCGTTTTACCTTCGATTTTAACGAAATTTATATCCACACGAAGGTATTTAAGTCTACTATCGTTTTTTCAAGATCTCGGCTACTCAAAGTGAAATTTACTATACGAAAATACCAATAGAAAATATGGATAACAAGTATTAAATTTCTATTCTACCACTATTTTCACCCATAAATTGCAACTCTATACTAGCCAAATCCCTAATTTTCATCAATTACCATCACAACAACAACTCCGTACTAACTTAGTCCTTCCACTAATTTATCAAGAATAAAATAAAATCAAGAACATGAACACAAATATACAACTTAACTAATTTAATTTTATAACTTTATAAATATTCATTTTAACAACAAAACAAATATTTCATCAAGTATTTTATAAAGTGACTATAATAAGTGTAATATGTGTAGTTTCATATTTCCATTACCCATTTTATAACCTTTTCACAAGATTACATTTAGAAAGTTTTGTTAGTTTTCTTTAGGGAATCATTTAACACAAAAACTAGCGGTGATATAATTTCTAGTATGTAATGATATGTATAAAATATATGAAATGAACTTATGTATGAAATGTGCACCTTAGTATGATGAGATGATGAGATTAACAAGTGTACACACAATCAAACCCCAAATACTTGTTTGATTAACACTTAAACTCTTAAAACTCCTAGCAAAATACTTGTAATTATCAAAAATGAATTTCTTCTTATTCTTTTGAAATAAGTCGTGAGTTTTGGAGTTAAGAGAGGGATAGAATTATTTCTTGCTAAGTAAAAGTATGTGAGAAGTATTAGCAAGTTGCTTGACTTTTGAAAAATAGTTTAGGCAAGTCTTAAAGATTCTTTGGGAGTGTATAGTAGGAATCTAACCATATTTGGTGTGTTTGCATGTTTTGGCTGGTCACAAAGAAGAACAAAGGGTTAGGTATGGGTAATGGAGGGATTACTTGCTCACATGTGAACTTAAGAGAAGTATAAACACTTAAATGGTAACACTTTGTTTCAAAAATGTTGGGACTTCCTTATTTAGAAGCCATAAGGGCGGCATATGCATGAAAAAGGAGAAAACATTTCAAGTTTTGTGTAAATTGATTTTCTATGTATGTGTAAGTATATATATACTAAGGTGGTAATGCATAATGCATGCATGCATGAGCTATATCGGGAAACTTGCGTGTTTACTTAAAACTTGCAAAATAAATTGTGTTGACTTATAAATTATATTCATAAAAGTCATATAACACATAATTGACATAAACCTATCTTTGTTTATTGTCGGTTTACGTTTAAAGTTGTTTCCTGGGTTACACGATTTAACTTAACGGTTATGCGTAAAAGTAAACACGTAATTGTGCAAAGTAAATAATTTCAAGTTTATTGACGTGTAATGACCTGAAAAATGTGAGTTGTCACATCTACCTAACTTTCTGGTATCCCTACCTCCCTTCTATTGTTTGACATATCATACATTGCTGCCACAACATGGACACATAGAATGTCTGTAAGCTCTCATCTCCTACATGTGCAAGTCATGTGTTTCATGTTCAAAACACATTGGTCCCGTGTTAGTCCCTTACACTGGTAAGTGTCTTCCTATTCCATATAACAGTGTAAACATTAGCCTCTCTCATAATAACATTGAACATGGTTATTGCAGTTGGGTTTAATGGACCTTGGCACATATTTATCACCTTTTGGACTGATAACACCTTAATTATACATGTTTTAGGCAGCGTTATTGTATATATTATTATCAATTCTCGTAAACTTTTGATACTTAATAGCATGAAATATGTGCATGTTCACTTGAAGATAGTCCAAGCTCAAAAGTGTTCAAAATACGATTGTTTATATCTTATGGAAGTGAAGCTAGAAGATAATAAAGAATAAAGACTAAAAATTAGACCAAGTATGGCGCACTTTGCCACAAGTACGCCGCACTTCAGTCTAGAGTTAATGAAAGCAGTAAATACATGAAGTACGACGCACTTTTATATTTGTACGCCGCACTTCTTCCATGCATTAATGATTTTAACCGACAAAAGGCAAAGAACGCCACACTTTTGATAAAGTGCGCCGCACTTCACCCCTCGACCAGCCTATAAATAAAGGTGAAATTCACCCTATTTCACACACAATTCTAACAAATCATCTTCAATAATTCTCTATCTATCCTTTGTGTTTTAAGCATGAAATTCCAGCAAGAAGAACATCAAGAAGACGGGTTTTATAAGTATTAGAATAAACAAGGTAAAATAGATTCGATATTTGTAATCGGGTACTTTTGATCCATTATCGATCCGAATCTCGTATGTTTCTCATGACTTCCTTTATCCTTGTTATTATGAACTCCTTAGCCATGAGAGGCTAAATATTTTATGACTACTCGGTTATGTTAATATAATAAAGAAGCATTTGATATTATTATGATCTTGTTAATTTCAAGTTTATATTGAAATCCTATCATGTTTAATCTTGCAAAGTATGTTTATCAACTTTGATTATATACGCATGATGGTTTAGGTCGAAAGGCCCATTGTGTATAGTTTTAAAGATTTGTCTACGGTCCTTATCGTTTGGTTGGAGAATTCCGCTTATGTTAATTGATAAACGAAAGAGATTTTATATAATAGTAACTTGATTAATTGAGTGACATATTTGATTAAGTTAAACTAATATAAGTCTTGAGTTAAAATAGTTAATTTGTGAAAACGTTTTTTGACGAGAAAACCTTTTTATAAGTTAAGAATAAAATCGAAGATCATAATTATCACTTTCGCTACCGAGTTATATGAATCTATCCGAGTAGCCATATTTCCTTATCATTGAATTTACTCTTCATTACTTACTTGAAAAAGTTATTATAATTTGTCTTAACTCTTTTGATTATACGAACATAACCAAATCTATGTGGACGACCTAGTCTTACCTGAAATATTATACTACATACATGGGTTTACTTTACCCGTGTGTTGGTCTAAAAATCAGTAAAACTAGTCTTATAAATTTAAGGCTTTCATAACAAATCAAAGTTTTTAGCGCCGCTGCCGAGGATTTTTAATCTATTCTATAATCATTCTTAAGTATTTAAAACAAAATATTAATCGCTTTTTCCTCCAAAAATCATTCTGCTCAATTTCTGTGACTTTCGTTGCAGAAAGTGCACTACACTTTCTGTAGTCAAACGTTTTTTCCTAAAAACGTTCTCCAAAATCTATATCCAATAATTCACTTTGGATGCATACACGTGCTTCTAATTCCGAACTTGTCGAACCATTATCTGAACCTGAAATAACCTTGAATCATAGACTTCGTCGACGAAATAAGAGAGTCTCATTCGAACGAAGGAACGAACGACCAGAACACACAAGAGTAATCTATCCACCTGTACTTGATATCAACCATTTCCATCACTTTCTAAAACTTCTTGAAAATCACAACCTTATGGATGATGATCCCATGTGGACAGCTGACCGTGTTGTCGCCCCGACTCCCGGTCCAGCAATCACAATACCTAAAACCGCAAATGAATTCGCCATTAAAGGAAACCACTTGACTCTCGTCAAGGAGAACCAATTTGATGGTAGAATTAAGACCGATCCACACAAACACATTCACGAATTCCTCGGTGTATGTGATATGTTTAAATATGGAGAAACAAAAAATAAAGCCGTTCGCCTTATGATGTTTCTCCTATCACTCACGAGTGAAGCAAAAACTTGGATGGATGAACTCAAAAAAGGAACCATTAAATCCTCGGACGAACTTCAAATTGCCTTTATAAGCTGATTCTTTCCCCCTAGTTCTATTCGATCGACTCCTTGGAGAAATCCGAGCATTTTCCCAACATGAGCATGAAACTTTAACCGATGCTTGGCTTCGTATGAAAGAAATGCTCTGAAATTGCCGCGGACACAATTTATCCAAAGGAAATATCATTTAAATCTTTTATCACGGCCTTAATGAAACAACCCAAGAAGCTCTAAATGCCGCAGCTAGAGGTAAATTCTTTTACAAAACCCAAAATCAAGCCTTTCAACTTCTTAAAGACAAAGTCTTACTCAAACTTGATTGGGCATAAAACTAAAAACCAAAAATCTCTCCTAAGAAAACCGTAGCTTTCGTCGATGAAGGCAGCAGTAATTCCGATACTGACAAAATTATGGCAATAATGGATGCCATGACCATGAAAATGGATGCTCAGTACAAAGAAATCCAATCTCGTGCCAAATGCAATCACTGCGGAGGTAATCACTCAACCGTAGATTGTAACGATGATGACACACCTATATCTCGTGAAGTAGAAGCAAAATTCATGTAAACCTTCAGACGTACTCATTTTTACAATGATTATCGCGACCGTGACTCAAATCGCAATAATTGGCGTTTGAGCAGAAGAAATGACTACAATCGAAACTATTACCAATCCAACTCCGATGATAAAACCAATATCCAAAAATAACTAAGAGATTTCATAAAAGCTCCACATTCTACAAATTCTTTTATTAAGGAAACGTTCATGGATCTCAAAAACAAACTTGAAACAACCACCAAAAACCATCAAGCCTCGATTCACAATTTAGAAGCAAAATTCGACAGACTTGCTGACAAGCAATCAACTCGACCTTCTGGATCTCTCTCAAGTAACACTCAACCAAACCCCCGAGGTAACCCATCTAAACCATACAACCACCGTAGGCTCGAAATGAGCACATAAATTTCGTATTTACACGAAGTGGTAAATCCTATGACCCACCCACCAACCCAAATGATCTACAAAATGATTCATAGACTCCTATTAATTTCAATAGTGATGATGAAAATGAAGAATCAGCACCTCAACCTAAACCTCAAACACCAAAACCAATTGTTGATAAAAATATAATGCCAAAAAACATTACTAATATTTTTTCACATCTTT
>BQNB010093692.1:0-22683 GCA_026074375.1 Tanacetum coccineum
TAGTCTAAAGGGACTGTTCTAGTTAAATCTTCTTGCAAGAATTTGATTTCATAATTTGGTCTTAATATAAATTGTTGGGCTACTGTTGTGAATTGCAAATTACTAAACCATTTCGTTGGATATGTTTTGGGAATTTTATGCATTGTTGGGCCTAGTGTTTATTAGGAATTGCAATTTGAATTTGTTATCACCTTTATTATGTTAACAGTTTTGTTTATGGTTTATAATTTTTGGTTCCGGTCTACTCATGAGGCGTGGAGCTTAAGGATTTAATAAGCTAGAAAGAATTTGACTATTTTCTTTAGCTTATTAAATCGGGTGGTTATCGTTTAATTGCGGGTCTTCAATTCGGTTCCATTTTCTATCATTTTTCAATTAATTAGTATAGCTTCTTTTTAAAATATTTTGCTTTGCTTATTTTATCATTATGAGTAGCAAGTAGTTTAATTAGTGCTTGTTGAGTGATATAGTGATTTGGGAATTAAGTACGGATTTGAAAAAAAGGTTTAATTAATAAATAATATTCGATTATTTAGATTTATAATTTGAACGTTTCAAAGGTCAAAAGCCGAAGAAATAGTCAAACTATTCATCTAGTAATTAATATCTTTTTGAGATATTTTTGTCAAAATAAACCAACGTTGTGAGATAATTATTTTTTTCTAAGGAGATTAATTTGTTATTAAACCTTAATTCACACTTGATGAACTTTTCACGTCACTTAGCAAGCATATTCGTCATTTATATATTTTAGATCAATTTTAGTTTAATCTTATAGTTTTAAATCTTAGAATTAATATTAGTTTAGTTTTTAGCATAGAAATAGTTTAAAACCAAAACTAAAGAATTAAATGATAATCAAGCTCGATTTACAACATGAACGTATATTTCCATTCACCTCTCACCGAGGAAAACGATACCCGTGTTGATTACTTATTATTCTTTCCTAAGAATAATTTGTATGATACTTTGCTTATGTATACGTATATGTATTTTCTATAAATATATATAATATATTTGAGGGTTTATTTGTTATTGTCTAAAAACGACAACATCAAAATGGCGCCGTTGTCGGGGAGAGGTGTAGCGATTTTTACGGGATTGTTTGTGTTCGAGCCTTGAAGATCCTTTCTTCGGAAAGTTTATTTTCATTCTTATAAAAAAAATATAAAAATCCAAAAATATTTTTCTTCTTATTTTTATTTTTCCTTTTCTTTTATAAATATTAAAAATACCAAAAATATTTATTTTTATTTTTATAAAAAATTTCAAAATAAAAAAATAAATAAAATATTCTCCTTTATCCTCTTACTTCATTAAATTCTTATCTTCTTTATCCTCTTATCAGTTTAATTCTTCGACATGTCTTCGTATAACCATTTTGGTTGCTCGTGGTGTGGAGGTCCGTTTAATGGTGGAAACTGTCCGGGCTGTAGCAATGTAGGATCCGGAAATGAGTTTGTCTATGACCCAAATCCTTATTCTTATAATGAAACACCGAACTTCTTCAACCAACCTCCACAGCCCCAGTACGAGACATACTCGTGTGAGTTATGTGGGAACGATTCTCACTATGGTTTTGATTGTCCGCCACGTTTACCGCTTGTCTATGAGCAGGAACCGTGCTACAATCAAAATTTTAGTAATAATTATTATCCACAAAATTCACCGAGTTTACCACAACAATTTCTTTGCTGTGAAAGCTGTGGGGGTCCTCATGAATGTTTTTAATGTCAACCAATGAATCAAAACCACTTTGAGCATAATTCTAACTATTCCGGTTTTGACCAACCCCCGCAGTATTCCATAAATCATCAAGAAGATATTAATCAGCAAAGGATAAGTGATGTGCACGATGGATGGGATAAACTAGAGGAGTCTTATAATGAAATTTTCAACATGGTGCGATCATTTTGTGAAATGGTAATTCAACGAAAGCAGGCGGCTAATATTAGTACTCATACTCCTGAGCCTTCGAGACATTTCAATTTTACTTGCGATGATGACGATGATGACGAGGAGTATTCTATTCCTTTAAAAGATATGCCTCAAATTTCTCCGTCTATTGCTCTCGCACCCGTGTCTTCTATTATGGAGCCCGAGGACTCTCTCATAATGGGGAATGAGGAACTTAGCACTATTCCTGAAAAGGAATCGGACGAATTCATAAAGTCCAGTGTTGAGGATCTTATTCCAATCCCAAGAGAGTCCGAGGATACATCCGGTAGTGATAGTGAGAGCGTTTTACCTTCGAGTGATGATTTCTCTCCCATTTTTGAGGAAAAATCCGTGACTTTCTCTAACCCTCTTTTCGATTCAAATGACGATTTTACCTCTAGTGATGATGAGTCACTATCCGATGAGGACGTTCCGAAAGATAATGTTAAAATTTACTCGAACCCTCTTTTCGAATTTGACGACGAATATATCTCTAGTGACGTAAATCCTCTTTTTGATGAGGAGTTAGAGGACATCGAGTGCAAGGTTTCTTATGATTCCAACCTTGATGAGTCGACTTTCCTAGTCACACCTCTTTCCGATTCTAATGAGGATGAGTTTTTCACCCCTAGAGACGACGTTGAGCTTTTACTTCACCATGATCCGTCTATAAGCATTGCTTCCATTCTCGAGGGATTCATCGATGAACCGCCTCTCGAAGAGAATGATGATTTATTTGATTTGGAATCAAAAGAAAATGACTGGAAGAAGATTTTGTACGATGCTCCAATTGATGATTTGATTACCGAGGACAAAGTTTTCGACCCTGGGATTTATGAGAAGAGTTTTTCTCCGACATTTGTGAAGTTAACCTTTGAGGATCGCCATTATCTTCCCATCACATTTGTTATCCGAATATTTCTTCCTTATCTCACTTATTCGGTGGATTCTCCTTTTCTTCTCTCCTCCGGGAGTGAGGATACTATTTTTGACCCCGGCATCTCCACTTTTCATTTTTCTTCTCTTAAGCCGGTGGCATAGTATGAAATTTCCTGTTCGGTGATTTTTCCATTCTTCTGTTTCTGCCCAAGACAAAGGTAATTCGGGGGAGAGTCTAAGCTAGAGACTCGCACAAAAACCAAGCGTTCTCAGGAGGCAACCCGTGTCTTTCCTTCTTTCTATGTTATGATTAAATACAGTGTGTGTGTGAGTTTATGCCCAAGTATGGGGGGTTGCTTCTTTTTATGGTACTGTGGTTTTGTTGTGGATGGGTGATTTTATGATATTGTAATCCTGTGCTTGTTGCATATCCTCCTGCAGACGGGGCGGCGTTGCGGCGCGTGTTTTTGGTAGCCTCAATCCAATGTTCATGGTTTTATTGGGTTTCCCCTTTTACACTTGGACTTTTTGCTTTGCCTTATTTCATTCCTAAGTAGTGGAGGGTAAAAACCCGACATTTTTGACAGTGAGGCAATTGTCGGAGTTCTTAGTGGAGGGTGCGGGGGGTGATTGCGAGGGGGGGGGGGATTTCTTTCGTATGGTGATCTGTCCTGCTGCCTTGCTGTGTCCACTCGGCAAACCCCGTCGCGTTTTGGCTAAAATTTTAAATTTTTAAGTCTTAATATCTAGTTTATTGTGCATATCTAAAAAAATAATAATAATAAAAAAAATTTGTGTGTAGAAAAATGTTAAAATATAAATAGTTAGTTAAAAAAAATAGTTGACACGAATGTAGGTTTTCCGTTGGTGAGAACGAAAAGTAAATTTTGACCCGACCGATTTTATATCTTAGCTTTCTCCTTAACTGTTAAATAGGATTGATTTTTGCATAATCATTTATACAAGGAGCTATATATAAAAATCATGTCTAGCTTGGATAAAAATAGTCAAGACTTTGACAGTTCCCGGTAATTGATTTTAAATATGCGAAGTTTGTATTTATTAGAGTTGAGATTGTTCGCTATAGTTCTACTGTGAACTTGTTAAGTGTCAATCTTAATTCGGTCTAGGCCTATGTATTCACGATAGAGTTTCTTTATTAGAAAATTTTTTAAATTGTGAAGAACAAGAGATGATAGAGTTAGAGTATAAGTTATTGTTGTTAAAATTAGAATAGTTGGTAATTTATTTAAGGCTCATGAGTGTTTAATTGTAGGCTCTTTTATACTTCCCTTTATGGTTGTTTTTCCAGTTATATATTGTTGAATAAATAAAGTTTCTTTGGTTTTTGTAATTCTTTTAGTTTTGATCCTTTCGTAGTTGAGGATAGAAAATAGTAAGAAGGTCCCACTGTAAAATGTAAGGTACACATCGATGTTGTGTTACGTGTCCACATGGGGGGAAATTGACTCCTGGACCATGGTCCAGCTCGCTTAACGTTGTGGCAGTTGTTTTGAAAAGACCACAGGGATTAAAATTGGCCTATGTTATAATAAATAATTATGAAATAAAAAGAAAAACCGTTAATTAGTACTTCTGGGATCTGGTCGGCTCGCATACCTGATGTGGGACTGTACATGGTTTGGGGGGAAATTGGGGTTGTTGTTGTGTTGTATTTATACTGTGGGCTGTTAAAAGGGTTAGCCTTGACTTACCGGCTCATACTATTCGCCATAGTGGCAGTATTATAAAATAAGCACATGCATAATATTAAACCATGATCTGATAAAAATGTTTGCTGCTTCTTTGCCGGACTCTACAACCGATGTTGCAGCATTCTCAAAGGTCGGAGGGTAATTTGCCCAAGAGGCTCGATATATCGGTTGCTGCAGTGGACGGCTCTACTAACCGATGTTGCAGCTTCTAATGGACCGTGTGTTTATATATTGGTGCTGGATTAATAATTTATGTTTTAGCCATATTTTCGTAATCGGGGTTATCTAAATAAAGCCTCCGTCTCTGGACTAGTAGTTGTGTTGTTGAGGAGGTTATATTAAGGAGTTCCACATTATATTTGCTTGCGAATTTTAGAACTTAATGTGGGACCTTATTATCTCCATATTCGTCTTTTTAGGTTGGATTTCTAACTAATTGTGGTCCTAACCGAGTGTTCTTTTATTATTAATAGGGCATAATTTATTGGTCACCAATAATAATATATAACAATAAATCTTGAGATACAAAAATAGATTAAGATGAGGTATTTGTATGTACACAATTACGCTTTTATGTGTCTGTATTAGCATCATAACGTGTTTTTTTCATTGATAGTAAGTACACAATTAGCTTTTATGAGTAGTATTAGCATCATAACTTGTATTTTACAATGATCTTGTTTTTAAGCTTGGTTTGGAGAGGTGAAAGTCGGGGAAGATGAATTTATCCATTTGGACACTTTTTGTGCTTTTTGTTCCGTGATCCTAAAAGTTAACAATGAATAATGAAAGCATTACATTATGTCACACATTAATAAGTTGTAAGTTGTAAATTAGGAAAATTAAAAAAAAAGAAAAAAAAGGGTAAAACGGGAGTGCTTGCGAAATTAAATGATTTTTGAACATTTTAATGGACTTTTTCTGTTCTTGTTTGATTGTGAGGGGGTCATAAGTTAAAAGAGGATGAAATTATTTATTTCCGGGTTTGTTTTATTTACATTGCGTGTGGGACCAGCAATGGCTTAGTGTGAGGGAATTTGATAAGTGCTAAAACACACATCTTTTGTACCCCGTAAAACACTATTAATTGGACTAAAAATGCTAAAATACGCTTAATTATATTGCAAATATGTTTGTTTTGTATTTTTATGTCTTGCAGGTAAAATGGATTGAAAACAAAGCAAAAACGGGATTTATCGGGCTCGATTTGATCAAGTTAATTATTACTCAAAATCAAGACAAAGTCGTGAAAAGCTCCCAAGCATGCCATTGGAAAGAGCACGGAAAAACGAGTCCAACGATGCCCTCAGATCTTATTAGGCCAGCCCGTAACCCATTCTATGGACCGAGCCAGCTAATTTGTATCTAAGCTCAAAGTCCAAATTTTTAAATGTATTAAAAAAAAAAATAATAAAGATGACGTTTGGTGATGGCACCATCACGTGCCAAGAAAATTAATTCACGTATCTCACATGAGCTCCCACTAACAAATTGATGGCAAATAGAAAATGGACACGTGGCATGGTAAGTTTTATATCACAATTTCTTCTGCTTTTGATAACGTGAAGGATGCGTAGCAATTAAACAAAGGTGAATGTCCACGTGGAGCTATCTCAATGATCGATCGGGGTAATAATGACTCCTGTAAGCTCTCCAAGCTAATTTGATTCATTACCAAAAGTTTTTATTCACTTTTCGAAATAATAAGCTATAATAAGCTCGAATTTAGCTTAATACTGTGCTTATTCCGTTTTTGTTTTATTAGAAGCTCTTATTATCTGATTTAATAAGCTTCTAAATAGCTTATTGCATTTCTTGAAAGCTTATATTGCGAAAATCAAGTTTTCGTTTGTTTATTGCTTATTTGAGTTGTGAAAAAAAAGTCATTTAGGTGTTTTTTAGCTCATTTTAACTCCTTGTTGCTTTGGTATGCTTATTAGTTATTATTAGTTATTTGTCGTTTTGAATTAATAGTGCTTAATTGGTTTTAGCTTGTTTAGCTCTTGACATTTACTCATTGTCTTTAATTTTTCCAAATGCTTAAGCTATTCGAGTAAGTTTTGTTTTTTTCTATTAAGCGTATTTGGTTTCAAAAGTTGTGGATTGCTTATTTCTCTAACTTAATCGGTTTCTTGTTCTAAATTTTAAGCTCGGTTCGAAAAACTCAATAAGGTTGCGATGATTATTAAATAAATCTTAGTCAACCTTACTTTCGAAAGCAACTTTTGGCTTATAACTCGTATGGTAAAGTTTTGCTTTGGTAGTCTAAAGGAACTGTTCTAGTTAAATCTTCTTGCAAGAATTAGATTTCATAATTTGGTCTTAATATAAATTGTTGGGCTACTGTTGTGAATTGCAAATTACTAAACCATTTCGTTGGATCTGTTTTGGGAATTTTATGCATTGTTGGGCCTAGTGTTTATTAGGAATTGCAATTTGAATTTGTTATCACCTTTATTATGTTAACAGTTTTGTTTATGGTTTATAATTTTTAGTTTCGATCTACTCATGAGGCGTGGAGCTTAAGGATTTAATAAGCTAGAAAGAATTTGACTATTTTCTTTAGCTTATTAAATCGGGTGGTTATCGTTTAATTGCGGGTCTTCAATTCGGTTCAATTTTCTATCCTTTTTCAATTAATTAGTATAGCTTATTTTTAAAATATTTTGCTTTGCTTATTTTATCATTATGAGTAGCAAGTAGTTTAATTAGTGCTTGTTAAGTGATATAGTGATTTGGGAATTAAGTGTGGATTTGAAGAAAAAGGTTTAATTAATAAATAATATTCGAGATTATTTAGGATTTATAATTTGAATGTATTCAAAGGACAAAAGCCGTAGAAATAGTCAAACTATTCATCTAGTAATTATTATCTTTTTTGAGAGATTTTTGTCAAATGTAAACACAACGTTGTGATATAATATATTCTCTAAATGGGAGATTTAGGTGGTTATTAAACCTTATATTCACACTTGATGAACTTTCACGTCACTAGAGCAAGCATATTCGTCATTTATATCTTTTAGGATCAATTTTAGTATAACCTTATAGTTATAATCTTAGAATTAATATTAAGTTTAATTTTTAGATAGAAAATTTTAAAAAAACCAAAACTGAAAAAATTGAATGATGAATCAAGCTCGATTCTAACAACGTGAACATATATTTCCATTCACCTCCACCAGGAAAACGATATACCATGTTGAATACCTTTTATTCTTTCCTAAGAATAACATGTATGATACTTAGCTTATTTGCGTAAATATATTTATTTATATATATTTTATTTATCAGATTGGTTTTATTTTGACTAACATACAACACATCTTACAAAAGATTCAAATTTCACTAGAATTGATGACGACGCTTTGATTTCGGAGGAGACTTCTTCTACTGAAGAATTATAAATCGATGATCCATCATCTCTTCTCCCTCCGAAAGAACTTCATGTAGAGGAACTTAAATCGAAGCACTCCGTTACTATTGATGATCCTTCCAGACCATGAGCCAATATCTACCTTCTTATCTTGATATTCATTTTTGGAGGTACATAAACTAACCGTCATAATTACTAAAGACTTAAAAAAGATGAAAGGTCCTACTTCCTAAATGTGTTAAAGGTCACACAAGCTGCCAAATCGCTTGGGTAAAATCTCGATATAATAGGGCATTGATCCTCATAATTATACTCATATAATATTAATGGATGAGTGAATCTAAACCGGCAATTCAACATCAAAGACGGGTTACCCAAAAAAAATCATTAGGATAAGATCAAAAGGAAGTTATCAAACTCCTTTGATGCCGGATTGATTTAACCCTATCTCCGATAAGCCCGTGGGTGAGCCCGGTTCATTGTGTGCCCAAAAGGGCGGTAAAACCGTAATTAAACATGAAGATAATGATTTGAATACCAACTCTCGATTAGTTATCGGGATGGCGTGTAAGCTTGACTTACTCGAAGTTTAAAAGATGCCACTCGTAAATATCATTTCCGTATCGTTATAGGACGAAATGCTAGAGAGACTCGCAGGAAACTAATTATACGAATTGGTTTCTAGATGGTTTTCTCGGATATTTTCAAAATTCCCATTGACGCAACAAGACCAAGAAAAATACCACCTTCACTGCCCTTATTGGGACTTTTCTACCGAACATGCCTATCGGCTTATGAAATGCACCTGGGCATGTTCCAAAGTTCCTGAAACTGCCATTATCCCACGACATGATCGAGGAAACAATGGAGGGTCTTTTATGAACATTTCTCGGTCCCTTCGGGATTCTTTCTCTTCATTGTCTCTCCCAATTAGGACAAAATGCCAAACGGTGCGAAAGACACAAATTTATGATCTAAAATGGAGAAATGCCATTTTATGGTAAAAGAAGGCATTGTTCTAGGACATAAGATTTCAAAGTCCGGGATTGAGTTCGACAAAGCTAAAGTTGATGTTATAGCTTAACTCTCTCATCCGACTTCCGTTAAAGGCATTCAAAGTTTTTTAGGTCAAGCCAGGTTCTATCGTCGATTTATTCAAGACTTTTCTAAAATAGCCCGGCCGATGACCCATCTTCTTAAAAAAGATACCCCTTTCATCTTCTCAAAAGAGTGTATTGAATCGTTTAATATACTTAAGAAGAAGTTAACCGAATCTCTGATTTTAGTTGCCCCCAATTGGGACCTACCATTTGAAATTATGTGTGATGCTAGTGATTACGCGGTAGGTGCAGTCTTGGGGAAACGTAAGACCAAACATTTTCAGCCTATACACTATGCTAGTAAGACCATGACGGATGCACAAGTACATTACACTACGACGGAGAAAAAATTATTAGCCGTGGTGTATGCTTTCGAGAAATTCCGGCCTTAATTAGTCTTGTCGAAGACCATAGTGTATACGGACCACTCGGCTCTCAAAAATCTTCTTGCCAAGCATGACTTAATGCCGAGATTGCTCTGGTGTATATCCTACTCCAAAATTTGAGTTCAATATGTCGTGATAAAAAAGACGGATAATCTTGCGGGCCGAACACTTATCAAGACTTGAAAATCTCCACAGATTGTTCGCGAGAACAAGGAAATTACCGAAACCTTCCTCTCGAGAACACTTGGTTATGGTTACCTTTTTGTGGTGATACTAGTACCCAATGGTTTGCCGACATTGAAAAACTACATGCGAGGAATTTGGAATATTTAGAGAATTCGTCTAATGCAATCACACCTGATTTACCAACCGAGGAACCCGATAACTCTCTAAGTATGGGGTACGAGCATCTTAGCACTATTCCGGAAACAGAATCGGACAAATTAAAAAAGTCTAGTGTTGAGAACCTTGTCCTAATCCCAAGTGAGTCTGAGGATTTTTTTCGACAATGAAAGTGAGTGTGATGTGCCAGTTTGTGATGATTTTACGACTTTCTCTAATCCTCTTTTCTGACGACGATTTTTCCTCTTGTGACGACGAGTCATTTTCTGATGAGGACGTTCCGAAAAAAAAAATTCTAAATTTATTCTAACCCTCTTTTTGATGAAGAGATCATTTCTAGTAAGATAGATCCGCATCATTTTAATGCCGAGTCTGATCTTATAGAATCTTTGCTTAATTGAGATATTTCGACGGTTTCTCATCCTAAGATTGATTATCTTCTCGAGGAGTTCTATGGTGAACTCACTCATATAAATTTAATTCCACCGGGAATTAAAGAAGCCGATTTTGATCCTGAAGAAGAAATTTGTCTTATTAAGGAATTGTTGTATGATAATTCAACTCCTCGACCTCCGAAAGAATCTAATTCTGAAATTTCTGATGCTACAATTGAATCTTTCTCCCCGTCTCCTATCCCCGTTGAGGATAGTGACTCTCTTATGGAGGAGATCGATTTATTTCTTAATTCGGATGACTCAATACCACCGGGTATTGAGAATGAAGACTATGACTCGCAAGGGGATATTCTTTATCTTGAAGAATTGCTTAGCAATGATTCCCTTTCCCTTCCCGAAACTGAGTCATTTCACTTTGATCATTATGATATTCCGTCATCCCCTCGTCCTCCTGCTATTAATGATTTAAAGATTATGGTCAAAATTTTCAACCCCGGGATTCATGAGAATTTTTTTTTCTTACATATGTGAGCTTACCCTTTGAGGATCGCCATTATCTTTCCTTCACATATGTTATCTGATTTTTTCTTCCTTATTTCACCTATCCGATGGATTCTTTTCTTCTTCTCTCCTCCAGGAGTGAGGATATCATTTTTGACCCCGACATCTCCGCTTTTCATTTTTCTTCTCTAAAGCCGGTGGCATTTGAAAGTCAAATGGAAGATTGGTCTTCCACGTGTTTCGTCCCTACTATCACGATGATATAGGGTAAGTCAAGCTAGAGACTCACACAAAAATAAGCGCTTCGTGGGTGGCAACCCATGCTTATCCCTAGTAGTAGTATATTAGTATAATATTTATTAATAAGTGTGATATGAGGAGGCTCGCCTCTTCCTTTCTCGTGTTTCGTGTTTTGTGTTTTTCTGTCCAGGATTGCCCAGATTTTGAAGACTCTCGTGCTCGTGGTTTTGTCCATCGCCCACTCGATCTTCAATCCTTCGCATGCTTATATATGGGAATCCGATATCGTAGATCTTATTGATTTAACGTTTATCTATTAGCATAATTAATAAACGGCTTTAGATTTGCGTAGAAACCCCTTAATATTTGGATTATGTCTTGAAATTAGTATGGGGGTGACAGTCTCACATTGAGGACAATGTGTAGTTTTAGTATGGGGATTCGATCTTACTTGCATTTGTCTTGCCTTCGCGTAATCCGGTTATTACCACCAAAATTTTTAAAAAATATTGTGATTTTATGCAAAAATTTAAAAAATTCCAAAAATATAATAAGTGTTTTGTCACAATGTTTGACTTTCCTGCTGGGTAGAGTAAGAATAAATTTTGACTCGATCGAGCGTGTTGAGCTCTTAGCTTTGTCCCTTAAACCTTATAAACGAGAAATGATATAGTTGAATATAAGTTGGATGCTAAGCAAGGATTAGTTGGAAATCTTAAGAGCTCATAAGTGTAATTTGTGGCTTTTTCTCCCATAAGCTCGTAACCTGACTAATAATAAGTGCTATTTTTGAAAATTAAACTTAAATCAACAATTTTTGAATAACATTAATTTTTCTAGTCTCAGTTCAAATTTATACTTAAATTTTCTAAAAAGAAATTTTCTCTATATATCGTGGTAATATAAAGTGTTAAAAAAATAAAAATAGTGGGCTGATAAAAGTTTACTGCATCTTGCCGGCTCACAACCGATGTTGCAGTCTTCAAAATAAGGCACATAGTAATAATCTGAGACTGATAAAAGTTTGTTGTATCTTGCCGGCTCACAACTGATGTTGCAGCCTTCAAAAAGGTCAAGGACTTCCTTCGTTTAAAGCATAATTATATTAATGTTAAGTGTAATATATGTGATTTAATAAATATAAGGAAAATCTCTTTTTCTTAAATTTAAATATGCTTTTGAACTAAGACTATTTCGTTCTAAGTTGTGAATTGTTTATTTAACGGGAAGCCTAAGAGTTTTTGAAACCGAAGGTCCGTGAGTTCCGATACTATTCTCTGTGGGGTGTCAAAAGCCTGGTCACCTAAGCCGGTCTCGGCTGGGATGTGCCGAGAAGAAAGTCGCTACATGGAATGATCTCGCCTTCAAAATCATAATTCTTGGGTGGAACGTAATGCATAGAAATATTGCAAAGGTTGATCCAAGGTTGAAATTCGAAATAAGCACATTCACTTAAGATATAATAATTGTTGGGAGTGAAAAGTTTCACAAGTTACAAGTATGAGTAGTGTTAGCATCTTAACTTATATTTAACTGTGATTTCGTTTTTTTGGGACAAGTGAAAAGTCGAGGATGACGAATTTATTCTTTTTGGGCATTTTAGGATTGAAGTGCTTCTTGTTCTATGACCCTAAAGGTTATGAAAATAATGAAAGTCAAACATGTTAGTTAGTATAAAAAGCAGTAGTTGTCAAGAGTTTGGGAGTGAGCTTTGATTTATCCCCTCTCCAAAAAGCAGTAGTTGAATGTCTCCGAGCTCCCCGTGCTCAGAATTTCTTGACCGTTATCCCCATTGAGGGACTAGGCCAACATATGTCGGCTCTGGAGTACCGGACTATCCTTAAGTACCGGCTAACGATCCCTCTGTTTCCGGTTGATGAGCCTTGCCCAGTTTGCCGTAAAGTTTGTTTGGATTCTTTTGGTGAGCATGCGGTCCATTGCAAGGAGTTACCTGGTTTCAAATATAGGCATGATTTGGTTAGCCAAATATATGTTTGTTTTGCTTTGTATACTGTGCAGGTATCGGATATTCACTAAAGGTCAAAAACGAAGCCAAAACCAACAAAACCGAGCATGGGAATTGAATGAGCATGAAAAATCAAAGCCAAAGACGTGTGCATCTTAAATGGGCCAACCCACACCCACTAAATAGGCCGGGCCAGCCCATTAAGCCTTATCTAGAGTAAATTGCATAAATCATCCTTAAAGTTTGGCCAATTTGCATGTTTCGTCCCAAACGTTACGAAAGTGCAAGGATCGTCCCTGTGGGAAACCTTTGGTGTAAGTATCGTCCCTATGGGGAAACCTTTGGGCAAACCTTTGGTGCAAGTATCGTCCCTGCACGGACGATACTTGCACCAAAGGTTTCCCACAGGGACGATCCTTGCACTTTCGTAACGTTTGGGACGAAACATGCAATTTGGCCAAAGTTTAAGGACGATTTATGCAATTTACTCCCTTATCTATAAACCTTATAAGTTAAAAATAGCCCAAACTCCATTTAATAACCAAACAAGCCCAATAAAAGCCCAACCATAAACCTTTCAAACTATTTTCACAGTTAGTCCTTAAGGACTAACACTGCTAGTCCTTAAACCTTTTCACCCCTACTCCAAAACCTTCATACCGTTAGTCCCTTTCCCTAACCCCGTTACCAAAATTAAACCTAATACCCCCAAAACCCTTTTCCCGCCATTGTTACTATTCATCTATCACTTTCCCTCGACCCTTGCTCCAACAAACAAAACCCCATCACTATCCCTCAACCCCACACCATAAACTGCTAATCCACCTTGGGAATCCCATAATATCCCATTGGTTGATGGGACAGAGACAAAAATTTAATGGCTCAGATTGCAAGCCTTGGAGAGCAAGATGAATCAATGGTTATGATGAAGACTTCGACATCTCTCGCACAAGAAAAACACCTCTTACAGAAGAAACACAAGAAGAAGACCTAGAACTTTTATCTTTCTTCTATAAATAGGACCTTGTAAGCCCATATGAGATATTTAGTTTTCTTAGCTTATTAGAGTTAAAATTAGCTTATTGTAGTTTTTATTCAAGATTTGTAACTGTTTTTAAGAATTAATGAAATTTGAGGTTTTTAAGTTATAAAATTATGAGTTTTTAAGTTCATGTTCCATTGTTGTTAAAAGTACTTTATAAGCTATCATAAGCTCTGTTTCACTTATATATAAGCTATTATACTTAAACAAGATAAACTTTTCCATAGTTTATAATGTTTAAGCATTTTCACCAAAAATCACTCAAAAAACTAATGTGGATGACAAGCCAGATTTAGAAGGGCGTGTGGGTTTTACTAACTTGTTTTTAAACAAGCTAGAGCTTGTAGACAAAGCCTTAAAGAGCCTTTATGCCCTTGTTTAAGTAAAGGGCTTTATAAGTCTTCTTCTTTACTTTATGGCTTATTAACTGTTTGCTTATTGTTTCTGCTTATTTACTGCCTATTTACTGCTTTTTAATGCTTATTTATGTTGTTTATTGCTTATTGATGCTGCTTATTGTTTAAATCTTTTTTGTTCATGTTTTTAGTATAAAACTGCCATTAATAGCTTAAAATTGCTTATTCTTATTTGCTTATTTCCAGTGCTTATCTCTGTGTTATTATTGCTTATTTGTCCTTATTTGACCTATTGTTTAATCTGTTTTGAGTATTTATAAGTTTTCTAAGTCTGTATCAAGCTTAAAATGGGTTTTACAAATTTAAAGGGGTGTTAGGCACAAGCAGTACTAACTTGAGTTAGTACTGTTTGATTAATTTTGTCCTTGTAGTCAGTTTTATCAAGCTTAAATCTAGCCTAAAAGTCAGTTTGTTTTAGTTTTTAAAGTTTAAATCTCAAGTCTAAGGTTTTATCTATCAATGGTTTGAATTTGTGGTCATAGGGATTTGATAAATAGCTTATTTGCTTAGGTTCTTATTAGTAGCCTTTTGGAGTAGATTTAGTGCTTGATCTTGGTCCATTATGCAGTAGGATATAGTTAGTTCAAGTGTGCATTTTTCTTTTGTTTTTAAGTCAAAATCTGTTAAGTGTCTTAGTATATTTTTAACTAGTGTTTTATCTTAAGTCCAGGTTTCCATTAGCAAATTATTAGAATAATTAAGTTTGTTAGGATTTAAAATGACATATAATCTCATGGTGTATAAGCTCAATCTGTTTGAGCTTAGTTTGTTTTTTAAAACTTTTTTTCATAGCTTAAAGTAGGGCTGCACCTTGCCCTTTAGTCTTTTAGATAAAACTTGAAAAAACCAAAAAATAAGATTTTAGGTAATCAGCCTTTTTCATTTGTCATTTTCTAGCTTATTAATGTTCCTAAGTGCTTAAATTATGCTTTTTCTTATAGCTTGTAGTAGTAGCTTAATATGTTTTTAGGTTTTAAGAATTAGCTTATTGATTAAGTAGCTTAAAAACTAGCTTAAAAGTGTCCTTTAGAGCGAGCACTGTTTTTTTAGTTGGTATTTTAGCCAAACTGGCTTATTTGCTTATTGAGAGTTTAGTATGTTATTAGGGTATTTTATAGAGGTTCTTGTAGATTTATCTAGTTTAGGTTTTGTTAGCCTCAAAATATTGAGTCGAACATGAAGTTCGTTCATTATGTATTTAAGTCTCGGTCAATCAATTAGTTAACGTTGTAATAGGAAAGTATCGGGAATCGGGCTCGATAGTTAATCTAATATTGTATATGTTTCGGGTTTAATCCCAAGCAAAACCCGAGCTCGGGTCCTAGTTAAATATCCCGCGCGTCATTTAACGCGACGGGGTATATAAACTATTTTCTATTTAGAAAAGAGTCGTAGTTAAAAGTAAATAATTCTTTTCCTTTCCAAATTCTCTCATCCTTCTCTCCTCTACTTTTCTCTCTCTAAAACAACTCACCTCCTTTCTCTTTTCTAGATTTAATTCGTGTATGATATATATGTTATGAAGTGATTACGGGATCCTACAATTAGTATCAGAGCAAATATCAGTACATAACCCGGACTTCAAATAAAGGAAGGTTTATAACTTATCCTCACAACGAGAAAATTAACGTTTCTCGGTCTTGAGCTGTTCTTACAAGACATTCAATGTTTTTAGCTCAAGAAAAAGGATAGTGTACGTTTCAGTGCGCTTACCCTTACCGTTAGAAGAGAAGTCCTCTAACATATGGTTTTTCAAAAAGTTGAACACAATTTTTCAAGAATTTCTCAATGACAATTAATAATCTTTCAAAATTGTGTGTTCAACACTCCAACCCTCACAATGTTTTCAAAAGACAACAATTTCTTAATTGGTCCTATTTTTGAGGGGGAGTTTTTCAAAAAACAAAGTTTTAATGTTCTTGGATACATCAACAACGACAATTCTTATGTATTCAAAACATTATCAAAATGTTCCAAACCATTCATGCTGACCATATTTTCTCCCACAGATTTTTCAAGACATATTTTAATCACAAGGTATTTCAAAAACTAAGTGTTTATTATTTAAAATAAGGGGAGAAAATGTATTTAAAATATGATCTATCGATCAATGTCTGAACAGTAAAAAATTTTTATGTTCGATCCATTATATACCCAACAACATCTTAATTTCACGACGATTCTGAAGTCATAAGGTGGTTAGGTTAGGAATCAATCCTATGATCCAACCAGAACCGGAGGATCTACCCAAGGATAATCCAAAGTTAGAAATAGCAGTCCTTAGGTATGATTGGAGATGAATGTATATGGGAAAAATGCCGACTAAGATTGAGTTAACACTGGAACAATCACAACAAGGTGTTAGTAATGACGTCTTGGTAAGCATTGAAGGCGTTTTGAAAATGAAAAAAGAAATGTATGGGATAAAGGGTCCCTAAACAAAGAAGCCCTCCACAAACTTAAGGTCAGAAACCGGTCAATACATACTCATTCAAATCACAAGTGATTGCAGACATGACAACGACATCAGGGAGCCAGTCTGATGCAATGCACAACCCTTCCCAGCCATTCGGGTTTCTCTCAACAGAAACTTGTCTCATTTGTCATGGAGATACACACGTTATCTATTGACATCTCATTCTGAGATCGTTGATATTGAATAGGTGGCAATATGCTCCAGCCTCCGAGTACTAAAACCAAAATGCACTAATCGAGTCTAGAGCCAAGAGATCAATAAAAATCTCGTTAGGACACATTCCATTTCAAACACTTGTTGAACATCATCAAGTTCACAAGCTGTTATCAAGAGTCCTACGCAATATCATTGTGATATTTGCCAGAACATCCGAGTGATACTAATGTATTCACAATGAAGATGAAAATCCTGCTTGAGCCAGCATCAAACAAGCTCTTGGTAGGTGACTTGCGAGATTCTATATGAATCAAACTTGTGACAACTGGATATCGATTTGGTCCAGTAAATGAATTGACGGTTGATGAATTTTGATAAAAACATGACACTCTCGATGTGTTACAAAAACTCTTTAACGAGTGACACGTCGATTGATTTTCAAATCAATTTTCTCGTTTATCACTAACGTAAACCTGCAGGTCAAACGGTGGTAACGGCAACCTCAATCCTATTCAAATGCTCAATCTACGAAGACATACTATCTAGAAAGCTCAAGATTTAAAGACAAAGACTTCCGCAAACTCTGATTTGAAGCTTTCAAGATAATGCAAAAGTATGAGCATGTTGGTCAAAGACATAAGATCGCAAGATGGCAAAGACGATAAAGACAATGACAAAGGCTCAAAGTCAAGATCGCAAAGCATGAAGGAACAAGCCTACAACAAAGAACAAAGAGAAAGACCAAGACCACATGAGCTTAACGACAAAAGCAATCTCATTGATCTCATGAAGGAGTGTCATCAATGAACTCACTTCGGGGGAGATTGTTAGCCTCAAAATATTGAGTCGAACTGGAAGTTCGTTCATTATGTATTTAAGTCTCGGTCAATCAATTAGTTAATGTTGTATTAGGATAATATCAGGAATCGGGCTCGATAAATAATCTAATATTGTATATGTTTCGGGTTTAATCCCAAGCAAAACCCAAGCCCGGGTCCTAGTTAAATATCCCGCGCGTCATTTAACGCGACGGGGTATATAAACTCTTTTCTATTTAGAAAAGAGTTAGTTGTTCATTTCTAAATCTTTTCCTTTTCCAAAACTCTCTCATCTCTCTCTCTCTCTTTCCTCTTTCTCTCTCTAAAAGTTTAACTCACTCTATTTCTCTTTTCTAGTTTGATTCGTGTATGTTATATGTTATGAAGTGATTACGGGATCCTACAATTTTAGAATATTTATTACATCTACCTACCAGATGAAGTTCATAACCTCGCCTTTACTTATTTTACATAAGTAAGGTCTGAATTTCTCGAAAGCATACACCACGGCTAATAACTCTTTTCTGTAGTTAGTGTAATGTTCAATGAGCATAGTGCCGTCATGGACTTGCTTGCAAAGAGTAAGGCAAAAAATGTTTGTCTTACGTTGTCCAAGATTGCACCTACCGCGTAATCACTTGCATCACACATAATTTCAAATGGTAGGTCCCAATCGGGGGCAACTAATATCGGAGCTTCGGCTAACTTCTTCTTAAGTATATTAAACGCTTTAATTCCTTCGAGAAGATGGAAGGGGTATTTTTTTCAAGAAGATGGGTATCGGCCGGGCGATTTTAAGAAAAATCTGGAAAAATGACGATAGAACCCGGCGGACCAAAGAAAAAACTTCGAATGCCTTAAACAGTAAGTCGTATGAGGAGTTAGCTATAACCATCAAACTTTAGCTTTGTCGAGTCTTTAATCTGACTTTGAAATCTTAAGTCCTAGAATAATGCCTTCTTTTACATAAAATTGGCATTTCACTCTACCTAATTTAGAACTAAAATATAGTGTCTTCGCATACCGTTTAAGCATTTTGTTCTAAATAGGGAGAGGCATGCCAGAAAGAATCCTTGAAGACCGAGAAATCTTACCATAAAGACCTCCATTGTTTAGTCCTTCTATCCAGGTCAACGGAAAATTGTCGCGATCATCGCGTCCGATGAGGGGAACTGTTGCCAGCAGAGGCGATAGTCACATAAGCCTGAAAGGCGAGTGGTTTCTTTCGGAAGGTCAATCAGCGGGGCTGCGCTCTCTTCAGAGGGGGTGCATAGTTAAGTGTGTTGTCACTTCCAACTACTTGGTCTGCGGGGTAGCTAATTTCTAGAGGATTCGTCTATAGGGTTTCTCGAATTAATTGCGTTTTCTAGCGCATGGTTGTCAATCTACTTGAGAACATCTATTCTAGAAATTCATAACTCGACACACACGACAAGCTACAAAGACGAATACACACACGCTAACTTTCTGTCCTCTCTCTCTAGCGAAGTCTTTTCCAGGCATTTGATCCATAAACGGTAACGGGAATGATCTATTCACGAGTGGCATCATTTAACTTTTGTAGAGCAATGCATTACCTACAAACGCCATCCGTAAACTAAGTCGAGAGCGAGGTTATCTAACTCTATTATCTTCATTGTCAATTCTCGGTTGATTTCAGCCTCACCACGAATGTCATTTCACGGCATTCCCTTTTTAGGCACACAATGTACGGGGCTTACCTACGGACTATCGGAGATAGGGTAAATCAATCCAACATCAAGGAGTTTGATAACTTCCTTTTTGATAACCTCATGAATTTTCGGGTTCACCCTTCGTTGATGTTGGACTGCCGGTTTAAAGTCATCCTCCATTCATATTTTGTGAGTATAAAATTGTGGATCAATTCCCTTAATGTCAGATATTTTCCAAGAGATGGCACGCTTGTGTGACTTTAAAACCTTTAGAAGGCGGTTCTTCTCATCATCTTTTAAGTCTTTCGCAATTATGACGGGTAATTTATTAGTTTCTTCCAAAAACGTGTATTCAAGATGAGATGGTAAATCCTTGAGCTCAAGCTCCGAAGGATCATCAATAGAAGATTTTATCATTTTAAGTTCCTCAAAATGAAGTTCTTTCGAAGGGGAGGAGATGATGGATCATCATTTAAAAACTTCTCAAGTAGAAGAATGTCTCCCTCCGGATCAAAGTCGGCATCATCAATTCTCAGTGGAATTGAATTACTTATAAGAAAAGCCTCAATCTCTTCCAAAACGAAGTCACCTCCCTCAAAAGGAGTGAGAGAGGGGGAAGAGGTAGTAATGATAGGATCTAAAGACGGAGTGGGATTGCCACTTTTAGAACTATCCGAATATCCGAGCACCTCTTGAGCATACTCCTCACATGTAACGTCTATGACATCGATTCGATTAACAGATTCATCATCATATCTATAGGAGTATCTCGAAGTGTGTCCGACATTAAATGTTATGGCTTCATTATTAACTCGAAGAGTTAACTCTTTGCCGTGTACATCGATTAATGCTTATGCCGTCCTCAAGAAAAGCCTCCTGAAAATAAGGGGAACTCGAGGATCAACATCATAATCAACGACAACAAAGTCATCCAGAAAATGAAACTTTCCTACTTTCACAAAGACATTTTTGGCAACACCAACCGGATAAGCAACCGATCGATTTGCGAGCTCGAGAGTCATGCGAGTAGGGGTACGGGAGCGAAAGCTTCTTCCATACAGAAAGATGCATTAAGTTGATGCTAGCGCCAAGATCGGCTAACGCTAAGCACTCTTCTAGCTTCGGAAAATCACAAGGAATGAGAAACTTGTCGGGGTCTCCAAGTTTTTCGGGAAACTTTTTAAGGAGCACCGCCGAACAATTCTCATTTAATGGAGTATTTGCCAATTCGAATAATTTCTCCTTATTACTAAGGAGATTCTTAAAAGTATAAGCTAACTTAGGCATGTAAAGAAGAGCATCCGTAAAGCTAATGTCGAAATGTAATCTTTGAAAGATTTGAAGGAACTTCAACATTTGATTATTAGCTTTCTCTCAGAGCTTTTGGTCGTTAAGCCTTGAAGGATAAGGAATCGAAGGTTTAGGATTAGGCTTTGGAGCAACATCGGGCTCTAGAATAGGAACTTGGACAACCGGAGGTTGGACGTGTGCGGTACTTGTAGTTTGCACCTTGTCCTTTGTCGCCTCTGGTTCACGTTCCACTTCCTTCGGAAGAGGAGAAGAAGTAGGTGGAATCGTAGGTCCATCATAAGAAACACCACTTCGGGTAGTAATAGCTTTCAAGTCACCTCTCGGGTTAGCAATGGTATTACTAGGAAGTGATCCCGAACCCGAGGGACTTTGCATTTGAAAAAAACTGCTCATCATGTTCTTTAGCTCATTGCTCATCATGTTCTTTAGCTCATTGTTCTGATTCTTCATTGTAGTCTGGAATTCATTCTTCAATTCTGTCTTCATATTACTTATTTGATTTTGCATAGCTCTCATATTAACATCATTAGTCTTCATGTAGTTCGAGAAATCATTCGAAGGTCCAACTTGAGTTTGATTAAGCGGAGCTTGATAATTCTGATTTCCTTGATTAAAGTTATTTCCTTGATTCTGATTGTATCCTTGATTCTGATTATACCGGTTCTGATTGTTCTGCACATTCGGTTGAGGAAAACCGGGTGGTCTCATTTGATTGCTAGCACGATAATTAGTTTCTCCTTGAGGACGGTATCCGGGACCTCCTTGATTGTAGGTCCATGTGGCTGCAGAAGCATTAAAAGTGTTGCCATCGTTAGCAAGACACTCATAGTAAGGATACGGTCCACCACAAGTAACACAAATTTCGTCTATAGCTTTAACGGGAGCTGATGAAGGGGTCTTGTTTTGAAGAAGCATAGCCTTAACGGCATCAGTAAGAGCGGTAATCTCCGGTAAATAAGCTGGAGTAGAAGAAGAAGTAGTAGCACTCATCTTTGAAACAATCAGTTTGTTTCTTGAAGTGCGAACTTTCGACTTATTCTCAATAATAGTCAAAGCATCTCGAGGAGTACGGTTTAAAAGATTACCATCGGCGGCTGCATTTAGAGAATCTTGATCGGATTATGTCAACGCATTGTAAAACGTGTCGATTTGATGCAATTTCGAAAAACCGTGATGTGGGCATTTACGGAGGAGATCTTTAAAACAGTCCCATGCCTCACTAAACGTTTCATCAAACCTTTGTTGAAAATTCGTGATGTCATTCTTGAGATTCGTAGTCTTCGAAGGAGGAAAGAAATAATTCACAAATTTGGATACGAGATCCTCCCATGTAAGAATAGAACAAGGGGGTTTTTTTCTAGCCAAATCCGGGCTACCCCCTCAAGAGAAAATGGGAAAAACATCAACTTGATAGCGTTATGTGGAACATCCTTGTACTTAAGAGTATAAGTGATCTTGTTAAACCATCGAATGTGAGCATGAGGGTCGTCCCTCTTAAAACCATGAAATTGACTCGAAGTTACTAATTGAAGTAACCCGACTTTTAACTCAAAATTTTCGGCAAGTATAGCGGGAATAACAATAGCATCTCCGTAACCCTCGGTAGGTGCTTGGAGTAATTCCGACATAGTACGCGTATCCGCCATAGTAGCAACGGGAGTTTCTACAATAGTTCGAAGCTCGGGTTTGACTATTTGCTTGGAACGTCTACGATTACGTCGCTTCAGAATCGTAGAAGATTCAACAATTAAATTCGATGAGGAGCGAGTGCGCATGCACTAAATAAAACAAAATAAGAGAAATAAATCTTTAAAAAATTATTATTATTATTATTATTATTATTTTAACCGATAGTCAAAAGTGCACGGTAGCTCTCTAGAAAACGCACAAAGAAGCGAATGAGCGAGTAAGCGCGAAGCGTTTTAAAAACCTTCTCCTTTCGGGTCGAAGTTC
>BQNB010093693.1:0-11824 GCA_026074375.1 Tanacetum coccineum
TTGAACCATTTTTATTGGAGTTTTGATAAATTTTATTAGGCATAGATGCCCGTGCACATTAAAAATTGAGTTTGAGCCATTTTTAGGAGGTGTTTTAAGAATATTAATTTTTGAACATTATAATAATCATGTATATTTCTTGAATTTGCAGTTAAAGCAAGTAAAAGAAAGATAAAGCAAGATCCAGTGTACACAAAAAATTGCAGTGTATACATATGTTTTTGGAAGACGAACACATATGTTCAAATAAATTTGACGAGAAAGCTCTGCGTGCATATATGTTATTTGAAGAGTGCACATATATTCTTGGAATGGCGTTCATATGTTTTAAAGACTTTGATGAGAAAAATGAAGTGTGCATATATGTTCTTTGAAGAGTGCACATATGTTTTTGGATGACGTTCACATCTTTGTTTAATAAGACACATTTGTATTTGAATTGTATTTCATTTTATATCAAATATTGTATACTATTTATTTTTTGGGTTTGTTTTAAATTTTAAAGTTTACATGTATATGTTTATGTTTTTTGTCATAAATTTCAAAAATTAAAAAATATAAACCATAAACATATGTGGCATTAACATTTAAAAAAAATAAGTTTGATGTCTAAACAATTCTACCCAAGAAACTTATGTATATTTAAAATATATTAAAAAAACATATACGCACCTTAATTTCTGAATAAATGTATACTGAAAAAAGTATAAAATTAAAAAAAAAATAGTTCCAAAAAACAAGAAAAATTAAAAAAAAAACGTTTTTAAATTGCAAAAATTCTAAAAGAAAAATTAAAATGTGTTTTGACTATTATACCCTTTTGAATTAACCAGAAGTAGTTGATTCAAAAACATAATCAAACATTTTACCAAAAAGAAAAAGACGGGGCTTAATTTGGATTGGCCACTACTTTTCCATTGGGTATTGATTTCGCAACATGCTGCACACATCTAGCTCGTTCGGAATCCATACGGATGGGATAATATGTGGGATGCCAAGAGATAGGGGCGTATGATAGAGGCGTATGGGATAAATGAATTACTATTTATAACGTCATGGGGTTCAACCTAATATATCAATTCGTGTTTTTTTAACTTTGGTCAATATTCTACATCACTTTTCAATATATCAATCCTAAAATGTATCCGTATCAATCAATATTTCCCATATATTATCTTGCTCTTATCAATATTGAAAATATTTCCCATATATTATTTTGTTCCTATCAATATTGATAACCCAGTGTGTTATAATGATTACATTTCTATTTTACTCCAACTAAATGTTTCAATTAGGTAGTTGTTTATTTAAGGGGTAATTTCATATCTCCCTTTTTAAAGATGAAAATTTTATATTTACCCAAACAGTCTTTAAAATCATTATACATTATGCGTTCAGTTGTTGCACTTTGAGTATATATGAAATTATATTAAAGTAGGGTGATATATACAATTATTCATTTATTTAATTGCCAATTTGATTGTCGATTGCTCAAAGATTATTCAATTTCGTAGTTTATATAATGTGGGTTTTCAAAGGAATTTGAATATAATTGCTTTTAGTGTTCATTCTTTTTATAATAATATTTTTTTATTACAAGTTTGATATGTAAATATTTAGCTTTGATATTTTAATAACGAGGTAGGGGGTAATGTTCTTGTGTTTTGGTTTACAAGAAGATATCAAATAAAACTAGACGAATACCCGTGCATGCACGGAAAATCTCTTGCGCTGATAATTAACGATATGCAATATTGATAATGTTGTGGCTTTGTACTTGAATGCAAGAAATTCTTAACATAAATGAAATTGCAAACACTCCTAAAATGCAAGAAATTCTTAACATGTATCAAACAAGACATTTAGTTAAATTGAAAGTGAAACATTACATCATTATGAGATATAATCTAACAGCACACGTTACTCGTCGCGTAAAACTTCTTGGTACACGACATTTGAGGTGTAGACTCCTCCTTGATCAAACTCTTTTTCTGTTTAGAGATCAAACATAATCTTTTGAAACCCGGTTCTACCCAAGGTTCAACCGGTTCTGCTCAAAAAACAGGTCAAAATAAACCCTTTTTTATATTTTCAAAACTCGTTTTCCGATAGCTACTTCGTGTACCCGCGCATAGCTGCGGAAATTCCTGACAGCGACCTCGTTTCCGGCAGCGATTCCCGGTGACAGCTTCTAAGTATTTATGTTTCTATGTGTTTTTCCATACAATTGTGATCCCTATTTATAGGGGATTTATCCAAACCCTAGTCAATGAAAGTTATGAGAGATTAATGGGCCCACCAATGACTCAATCAATTAATTAATGAGGCAATCAGTTTCGTTTGACTGAGTTCGTTTGTTATTATTAATTCGTATGTTATAATGATTTTAATTTTTTTAATGTTTCTTAAAATGAGTCAATCAATTAATTAATGAGGCAATCAATTTCGTTTGACTCAGTGTACATATCAGTTTCGTTTGCTATTATTAATTCGTAGGTTATAATGATTTTAATTTTTTCAATGTTCCTTAAAATAAGGATTTTCAACTTTTCTAGATTTCTAGATTTCTAGTATCAACATTTGGGTAAATCTCCTTTATAAGGAGTATAGAAGAAGATATCAAATAAAAAGAAGATATCAAATAAAATATACTTAGCCAATACCAAAATGAGCTTGATGAAACAAATCATCAAAAAGTTTATAACAAACTTCCAACACTTTATTGTAATTTCACACCTTCTTTGATAACAGAAACAAAAATTTAGTTGATCAAACACCACTTGAGAGAGATTCGGGATATGATGGTCGAAGTGAAATAACGGCATATTGTGGGAACATGACCTTTCTTTACGGTGACCGGTATATACTCAAACCAAAAGATAGAGAAGCCATGTCATTCGTGGGTGTAAGTGCCCTAACTGAAACACAATGACAACCTGTCCCACCAAGGTGTGGTCCACTTTTTTCACATTGCTGCTAGTGGGAACAATGTTTACAAGTTGTGGTTGGATGGTGGTCATGACCGCAGCTGGTGGCGCCGCCATTATCAGAGGTGGTTGAGTGGGTTTTTTCTTGATTCTTGGAAATGTTCTCATCCTTGCTTGGAAGTCGGGTGTCTTCGATATGTTATGTTGATTCATTCTGCAATAATATTACAAGCCATAAAAACTCTTAGTATTACTTTAGTTTGTTCTTGGTCATACACAATCACTTCATCATAAAAACTGGAGTAGTAGTATTACTTTAGTTTGTTGTTGGTCACTAGCAGCAAGCAGGTACCAATAAATCTTGGCTCGTGGATATTATAAGGGGATGTGGAACTCGATGGTTTCGTGTTATTTTAGGATAGGCGATGTGGAGTCTGCGCGGTTTTAATTTGTTTGATAAGAATCGAGTTAAAAATGAGGTGTCGGGGAATGTTTAATTTGATTGATGGGTATTGTTTGAGTAATGATGATAATTAACTTTAGGGATTTTGTGTAATGAAAGGAGATGGAGTGGTGTGAGCCATTAGGTAAAGTGCTTTATTGCGAGAAATTTTAAGTGGAATGTTGGTTGTGATGTGGTTTTGCAAACGGGGTTGTTGGACTTTTATGCAAAGGTAGGAGATTTGAGTTGTGGCTAATAATTAATGCAATGGTTTCAGCTGTTAGTTAGCATATATGGGTTTGTGAAAGACGCGCAAAATCTGATTCATAGTATGCGGGAAAAGAATTCCGTTAACATGGAATTCTATCATGATCGATCACATACTAGCTAGCTATTCCAAGAATGTGGTCTCGTGGAATGTAAAGCTGGACAACTTAGTTTAGCTGAAGCGTTACTCAACAGAACTATACCCACCCATGAATGATGTATATAAATGGGTCAGTTTCTGAAATAAAAGAACCAATTAGTCCCATCCCACATCGGCCAAAAATGCAAATAAACATAGCAAATGGTTTTTCACTAGATATAGCCGCCTGTTACTACGTGTCTTTTTTGTCAACTAAGCTGACACTCAAGTCAACTTAGGCCCTTGGACTCAAAACATATTTCTGATACTGGGTACAATATATATATGATTGTACTTTCTAGTTTACGATTGTACTTTTCCGGGTAAAACAACAGTAAACTTTGTCATTAAAAATGTTTAAATGGCGAAGGGATGTCAACGGGCATTTGGTCCAATGGTATGGAGGTTTTACCCTCCTAGGCAAGGTCTCATGTTCGAGTCTTGTCTAGGGCGATAGGGGTTTCCTCCCGCGTGTGTAAAGGGAATGGTGTCATTGCCTTCTGGGCTGGACCCAACCTGGTTGTGTGGGCTCGCTACGCCTTCTGGGCTAGGGGCCATATAGCCACAAATTGTCGTTCTAAAAAAAAATCTTGACACACGAGGTTTCACTCGTGGGTGCAGCCATTGGTTAAAAAATATCCAATCCCTTAACTAGTTACAAAAGGACAACATTACATTTCAAATAGGCTACAAAGTTACATTATATCATATTCATAGGTGGAACCATATACATAAACCAATAACATCGCTATATGGCCCTAGTCATATGCAGTGGCAGAGCCAGATGTAAAATTAAGGTGGTTCCTAACCTTAGGTCAAGATGGAAAAAAATGGGTCAACATGTCGAGTTAGGTCGGGTCACGTCAAAGTGCATCATTATCTTGTAGGTTGTTGTTACTCTCGTAATTCTTATGTGTGTACAATAACATTTCACTTAAAACTAAACTCATTGTAGATAAGCCTAGTTATTTATTGTCTAATAAGCCTTTGCTTCAATAACATGTCGATAAACATAAGATGATCGAACATCTTTGCTTTAATCACGTATATTCATTATCTAATAAGCCTAGTTATTATTTTATTTTATTTTATTTTTGAATGGCAAAATTTATTAACTAGCAAGAAGCTAGAAGGACATTACAAAGAAATCAAATTAGGGTTTTTTAACAAACTCACCCAAGAAAAAGAAGAATTACATCTACTAACACACCAAGTGTAAGAACATCATTGTCTTGAAATGCTTGTTTAGTATAAATAACATAGTATGCGAAGCTAGGAGAAGGATGAAAGGATCGTGGGTTAGAGACTTTTAGAGGGGTTAGAGTCATGAGGTGACGAAAATTCATTCCCTCAATTTCAATTTCTTGAGTAATGGCTAATTACTACTCCATATAACAACTAGCAGGGTACCCGCGCGTTGTGGCGGCAGGTACCCTGTGATGATTAACTGGAAAATAAAAATAAGTTGATCCCGGTGAGGCTCGATTCACCCATTTTTATCGGTTCCAATGGGTCTTCTTTGGTTCGTCTTCGGACGGCTTTTATTGGCGAGCCGACCAATGGTGACTTTTGTTTCCGGTTGAACCGTTGGTCTGGTTTACAAAACTATATGCACCGTCATTTTAGAGAGACATCATATGTAACATTTTGTAGAGATATATGATTTTAATTGTTGTACAAAATATATAATTGTATTTTTAAGTAATGGGGTGTATTAATCATGTATTAATTATGTATTAATTATTTTAATTTTCAAATATTTATGTAATAGGTGTTCTAATAGGAGTATTAATTATGTATTAACTATATTTTAATTGTCAAGTTCTAATTAAGTTTGTATAAGTTGTACATTATGAATAAACATGTGTAAGTTAAAAAATCAATATTATTAAAAAATCATTATGATAGTTTGTGTTTATTGGTTAGTATTTGTTTGTGTGTGAAAGAGAGATGATTTAAGATGATAAAAGCAAATGAGGTGACCAAATGAACAAATTTGTTGAGGTTGCTTATTTTTTTACAATGTACATTTTTTACTATTCATAAGGGTACAAGTCGCATAAGAAATTTGTTTAGGTTGCATATTTTAAATTTTTCAAAAAATAAAAAAAAAAGACAAGTCGCATAAAAAATATCTTCGAAGTCACATAAATAATACACTGTAAAAGTTTTACACAAATGTACCTTAAAAAGTACATCCAATCATTGGGTAAAGGGCTCTTTGGTAATTATTTCACAAGTTGAATAAGTCGCATTAGTCGTTGAAGTCGCATGGGGCATTTAGAGAAAATCCAAATCGCATGGGGAAATTTGGCAAAGTCACTAAGGTCATGGGGCGTTTCAAGAATTAACCGAAAAACATATTACATTATTTACGCAATTTGTTTTCCTTTCTAATTTTGGACTAGTTAGTTGTCAGTCAGGTTGCTTAATTTATCAAATTAGCAAAATTGGCCGATCTCACATAAAAGAAGAAGAAAAGAGAACGATAACCAAGAAAAGTAAAATAAATCAAGAATTCATATTAATTTTTCGGTAAATGATATCCTCTTGCTATGTAAGCATGCAAACCTTTTAAGCAACAAGAAAATCATACACCTGAAAACATAATACTAACCTAGTCACAAGGAACTCACGTACACTATGATATATTAGTAACTAGCAACTTCTTTCTTTAGTCTATGAGGGATAGAATGTTTGGATAAATGAATTTTTTGTTTAAATAGATTTGTATATTGGATAGAAGAGTTATTAAGAGTTGGTGACGAAAACATAAAAGTAACAGTTTGGATAACATGTAATTTTATGTCGTTATTAGACTAACAATGACATATTGCAAATGGTTGTACTTTGTAATAAAAGAACTTTTGATTTTTCTAAGCGTTTACTTGTCTAAATGAATACACGTATATGAAAAAAAAAATGTATTACGTTTTGGGTCATAATCGTTAAAATATTTAAGTATTACGAATTTTTGAAAATCCTTTGGCTCTAGGTAATTTAGAAAGCATTTTTTGAACACTCAGTTTGTGAATCATGAATGTATATTTTCAGGTTTGCAAGTAGCGAGGCAAAGTTCATGACAAAAATGCTTATATGTAATATGCTGAAAGTTTGAAGTGTGTCAGGGGTGGCAATACTCTAATGAACTTCAGTACTCGTACTCATTGAGAGTACTCATTGAGATAACAAACTGAGCAAAACTTGTATCTCTTAAAGTGTTTAGGCGAGACAATTCAATAAAACATAATGACGGGACAAAAGAGTCTTTCGAATTAAAGCCCATCCGAGTATGAGTTGGGAAAAAGAGTGAACAGTTGGCAGCATTGTTCCAAAAAGTAAGGTTAAGATGTATCCAAGAATGGACATGTATTAAATGCAGTTATTCTCCTCCACCCGATTCTTGACACGTCCCAACCACCTCACTAAGAAGTCAATCTCGCACCACTGTAAAACTTTATTTGGTTTCATATCAAATAAAATCAATAGTTTAATCGATTGGTTAAGAAAGAAGGTGTATCACATCACTTTATTTCAATATGTTCACCTGTACCCTAGCCCAATATGTGGCCCACAAGACTAATGTTGCTCAACAGTTTACACCACAAAAGCATTACAGATTGCCGCATCCCGGTCAAGGTATACTCGGTCCCGCTCCGGCTATTTATGCATCCCAGCATACTACTCTACCAAGTGCGTTTAGCATTATGCCGCCGCAAGACCCGACTTGGCACATGGATACAGGTGCCTCTTCTCATTTAAATTTTAATGCAAGTAATTTAAGTACCATTTTTGATAAACGCTTATTTCCATCTGTTCACGTTGGTGATGGCAAGTCTATTCCCGTCACCAACACCGGCCATAGCATTATTCCTTCCCATCATCGCCCTCTTCATCTTCATAATGTTCTTGTAACCCCCAATATAATTAAAAATCTCATTTCTGTTCGTCAGTTCACTAGGGATAATAATTGTACCATTGAATTTGACGCCTTTGGTTTTTCTGTGAAGGATTACTTGACTCGTCATATCCTCCTTCGATGTGACAGTTCGGGCGATCTCTATCCAGTTACCAAGCCGTCAACTCTTCCTATTGCTTTTCTCTCGACAAGTGCTTCTACGTGGCATCAACGCCTCGGACATCCGGGTGATCAAGTGCTACGTTCGCTTGTCTCTAGTCGTTTTATTTCATGTAATAAAGAAAAGTCTTCACATATTTGTCACGCTTGCCAACTTGGCAAACATGTGAAGCTTCCCTTTCATAGTTCAACTTCCATTGTTAAACATTGTTTCGATATTATACATTCTGATTTATGGACATCACCCATTGTTAGCTCTAGTGGTTTCAAATATTATGTCTTATTTCTTGATCATTTCTCTCATTTTCTATGGATTTATCCTCTTCGTTCTAAATCTGACATGTTTGATAAATTTTTGCATTTTCGCAACTATGTTAAAAATCAATTTAAATGTGAAATTAAAAACTTCCAATGTGATCATGGCGGTGAGTTCGATAATAACCGACTCCACACCCTTTTTGCCAAAAATGGCATCCAATTTAGATTCTCTTGCCCAAAAACCTCCCAACAAAATGGCAAGGCGGAGCGAATGATACGAACAATTAATAATACCATTCGTACTCTTCTCTTTCAAGCACACCTCCCCCTACCTTTTGGGTCGAAGCCCTCCATATGGCCACCTATCTCCTAAACCTTTTACCATCTACCGCAATCCATAACGATATACCTTTCACACGCCTTTTCAACAAACCACCCAATTACTCGCACATTCGCATCTTTAGGTGTCTATGCTACCCTCATCTCCACTCACCTCATAAACTTGCCCCGCGTGCCACACCATGTATCTTTTTAGGCTATCCCGCCTATCATCGTGGTTTTCGTTGCCTTAACCTCGAGACAAACAAAATTATTCTCTCTCGACACGTCACCTTTGACGAAACACAATTCCCTTACAAATCTATGACACCTTCCTCGCCACCTTCTTACACCTTCCTCGATACTCAACGTTCACCCCTCCTCACTTCTCTTGCATCCAAACTTCCTAATCCTTCCACAAACATCCCACACCAAATGAGCATCCCAACTGCTCCACCAATTACCGATCCAACCCAAAGTCCTCCTCACACCGGCCCAAATTCACCAGGCCCAACTTTCCCCACCAACCAGCCCACTAGTCACAAACCAAAAAACATTCAAACCCAAACCCAAAACAATCCGCTGCCACTACCCATATTCGATCCACCAAATCCACAAACCAATACCAACCAAGTTAATGAACCACCCCGCACTCATCCCATGATCACACGGTCTTAATCGGGTATTGTCAAACCCATCGAACGTCTTTCTCTTCACACTTCATCTCTCTCTTCTATTCCTAAATCTCCGTTTATTGCTCTAAAAGACCCTAATTGGTGTAATGCTATGTATGATGAGTATAATGCGTTAGTTAAAAATGGTACTTGGATTCTTGTTCCAAGGCCGTCTGATGTTAACTTGGTTCGATCTATGTGGTTATTTAAGCATAAATTTCATGCTGACGGTACTTTGAGTCGTTATAAGGCTCAAATTGTTGCTAACGGTAGTAATCACCAACACGGTGTTGACTTTGATGTGACATTTAGTCCAGTTGTTAAGCCAACCACCATTCGCTCCGTTCTTAGCCTTGCTGCTAGTGTATATGCATCAGCCCCTTGGTTTTGTTGACTCTCGTTATCCTAATCATGTATGTCTTTTGCATAGGTCTTTGTATGGTTTGAAACAGGCACCTCGTGCTTGGTTCCAGCGGTTTGTAGGTTATGCCACTCGGGCTGGTTTTTCTCCTAGTCGGTGTGATTCTTCATTTTTTTGTATACACAGGGTTCTCAGGTTGCTTATTTACTTATATATGTGGATGATATTATCCGCACAGCTTCTTCTCCAGTTCTACTTCAGCAGATTGTAGACTCTTTGCATAAAAAGTTTGATATGACCGATCTCGGGGCACTTAATTATTTTCTTGGCATCTCTACCGTTCGTCATCCTACAAGGTTATTTTTGTCTCAGAAGAAGTATGCTCGTCAGCTTCTTGAGCGAGCTCATATGGTTAACTATAACCCGTCTCAGACACCAATTGTCACTGACTCCAAATTGGGTCCGGACGGCGTTCCTGTTCAGGATCCTACTTTATACCGTAGTCTTGCAGGGGGGCTCCAGTATCTTACCTTCACTCGCCCAGATTTGTCCTATGCAGTTCAACAAGTTTGTCTCTATATGCATGATCCGAGGGAGCCGCACTTTGCTGCTCTCAAACGTATCCTGCGCTATGTTCAGGGCACCCTAGAGCTTGGTCTTCAGTTATATGCTTCCGCTACTACATCTTTAGTTGGGTACACGGATGCTGATTGGGTAGGTTGCCCTTCCACCCGTAGGTCTACTTCCGGTTATTGTGTGTTTCTAGGTGATAACCTTTTGTCATGGTCTGCTAAACGACAACACACCATCTCCCGCTCTAGTGCTGAAGCGGAATATCGGGGTGTTGCTAATGTTGTTGCAGAAACTGCATGGATTCGTAATCTCCTTCGTGAGTTACACTCTCCTCTTTTGACAGCTACTCTGGTTTACTGTGATAACGTTAGTGAAATTTATATGTCAGCCAACCCGGTTCAACACCAACACACCAAACATATTGAGATTGATATACACTTTGTTCGTGATATGGTTAAAGCTGGTCATGTTCCATCTCGTTTTCAGTATGCTAATATCTTCACCAAAGGTCTTCCCTCAGCTTTGTTTGAAGATTTTGGCTCTAGTTTGAGCGTACGGCCTCCTCCCGCTCCAACTGCGGGGGCGTATTAGTCAACATTGAAAGTCAAGTCAACATTCAAACATTCAAGTCAAGTCAAGACATTTATTAGTCAAGACATTTATTATTCATTAGTTTGTATTGGGCCTAAGCCTAATCATTCAAGAATGTTCTCTTGTATCTTATATATAGGATAGTTGTTATCAATAATAATCAAGGAAATCAATTAGCCTTTCAATGGAGTTTTACCAGTTCTAATAGCTTCTAGATGGCCCAAAATGATTATGTTTTCAAACACTTTTATGAGGGCTCTTTTTGTATAAAAAGGGTAATGTAAGAGCTTGTGATGATAGAGTTTTAATGTATGTTACTCACTTCGGACCAAAGTGAGATTATCTTCATCTGGGTAGGCAATTTCCTAACTTTGTACCCTTGGCTGATTGATCATCTTTTTATCAATTATTTGAAAATCTAAGCCTCATCAAGTGTCTCATTTCTTAATGGATGTGATTCTTTAAATCCATTTTATGCAAAGAGCTTGTAATTTGGATAGAACTTGGTTGGCTATAATGAGCTGATACTATTGTTTAGTAGCCGATTAGGAGGGTGGATGTTGGGATAATGATGGATCAGTGTATTGTGTGGTCATTCCTCGACTCGCCACTGTTCACACGCCAAATCAAGTGTAGAAATTGGCTAAAAGGAATAAAAAAAACGTTGGTGGGTTTTCCACATATTTCCCACTTAATTCTTATGGTTTACTGCCTGTTATGCTGTTGTTTTGCATTATCAATTTCATAATTTGCTAGCCATTTCATTTGTTTGAAATGATTAGAATTTGTCGATAGATACACACGAGGGTCATAATTTTTGTATGGAAAAAATTGGATGGCATAATATGAAACCAAGTTATCGTGCCAAAATTACGGCTACCCATTCTCGGGATACACTTAAGTTAGTGATTCAGTTTCAAGTTTCAACATACTCATTAGGAGATTTTTTGACTACTTGGTGATTTAGTTTAATAAGTGTTATAACTTGTGTTTTGTTTAGCGGAGTTGATCTTTTGAGTTTTATGTTCGTAGCTCGAAATGGAAGGATGACTCATCATGATATTTACTCGCATTAGCAACCTCTGTGATCGTAGTTGGGGCATGAGCTAATTTGATCCGAATTTGTCATGATATCGTGAAAAAACGATTGTAATAGCCATTTACAAGGAGAGAGTTAGGTGTCTCATCTATGTCCT
>BQNB010093693.1:15367-26298 GCA_026074375.1 Tanacetum coccineum
CGGGTCTTGGCCAAATATAGCCGGGTCTGACCGGGTCTTGACCGGATATATGGGTGTGATCGGGTCTTGGCCAAAGTACTTATATCTTTGTATACAAATCTTTCCTAAGAAGAAACTTCCGGTTCTTTGTAATGTAAACAACCCATTTGAGGAAGCCCGCTTATAGCTATTTTACGAGCTCCGAGATTATATAAATCTATGATGAAGTTTCTTGATATCCCAATAAGAAAATTCTCATATTGTTCGATAGAATGTGTTGCTGATCTAAGCGGAAGTGCATAGTAGTTCTCTAGGAAATCGTTGGTTCCTAGGCTGATCAAATAGAGTGCTTCAATTAGTACTTTGCTAGCTTTTTCGGCTCCAAGATAAGTTCTCATTTTGTTTTGGTATTCCTTATAGTATTCGACCTCCTTCCATAGTGGTATTACGGACTGCAGTTACAAAAAAAAAAGTAATGTCAGTTATTTATTTGTAAACGGTGTCATTGTTGCAACATGTCAAACGGGTTAAGATATAGATTCAAATTAATAAGTTAGGCAAAATGAGGCGGACAGTTTAAGATTAACTTGATCATTTGACTATGCACCTGATTGATTAATGACATTTTCTTAGCAGATAAAAGTATGAACTTACCGTTATTGCAGAGGTAAGATTATCATAACCCGTTCCAGCCGAAGCAAAACTGACTCCTTCCAAAAAATCTACCATATTATAATATGGGTCCAGATAAGCCAGTATTATAGACCTGATCCCAAGGGACTCAGAAATAAAATCTGTAGCTATCCGACCATTAAAAAAACGACCGGTGGGGCGCCTATCATAGAAATCCTGACCATAAGGCTGGAAATTACTCTTGATAATAGTATTATTGTTACCCGCATCTACAGAAGAGACACCAAATAGGTTTTCATCAGCAAAATTGCACCGGAAAAGGAAAAACCGTAAAACCCCCCAAAAAACCATGTGTCATCCATGGGCGGGGCCATGCATGCTAATCTTCGAAGGGACAAGTAAAGCGATCTTTTCCTGCTATATAAATCCCTTTTGAGTTTACTCTCTGGGCGATGTGGGATACATGCTTATTGCTGTGTCTTATATTTTTTCATTTTTAATGGTTTCTTTTCGATACCAAGTTTACCACTTTTCATTAACCTCTTTGAAATACTACCAAATCAATTCATCACATTTTACTTCATTCATCATGGTATCCATGCATCTTAATGGTTGTATTGCAACGGTGAAATATAGATCGACCCATATATGCCACAGTCGATACATACATATACTACAAGTTTAAAAACGTTACTGATAATGGCCTTATGAGATTAATGTCACTCAGGGCTAAACAAAAATTAATTCTGTCCAATTTCTATGTGCGTAGCTCACTCAGTCCACTCGAGACGTCTGATCATGCATGGTGGTGGTTCAAGCGGGACATTATAACTACTCGTATTATCTTAAGTTTGCACCAACAAGGAGACACAACTAGGCTCACATGATCACCTCTGTAGAGTCAATGTGGCATCTAACTTTCCTTAATCCTAACCTTTGTTATGCATCATACGGACCTCAAAACTTAGCCAATACCAGAATGAGCTTGATGAAACAAATCATCAAAAAGTTTATAACAATTAAGCTTCCAACACTTTATTGTAATCTCATTGATGAAACAGAAACAAAACTTTAGTTGATCAAACACCACTTCAGAGAGATTCGGGATATGATGGTCGAAGTGAAATAACGGCATATTGTGGGAACATGAACTTTCTTTACGAATGGAATCTGCTATGGAGAATAGCGTTACGGTGACCGGTATATACTCAAGCCAAAAGATAGAAAGCCACGTCATTCGTGGGTGTACGTAAGTGCCCTTGCTGAAACACAATGCCACGAAGGATCGAATTATTTGGACCCAAACGAGTTGAGAGAAGATACCCCGTTGTCAAAGATACCATCAATCACACAAGTGACAGCCTGTCCCACCAAGGTGTGGTCCACTTTTTTCACATTGCTGCTAGTGGGAACGATGTTTACAGGTTGTGGTTGGATGGTGGTCATGACCGCAGCTGGTGGTGGTGGTGGCGCCGCCATTATCAGAGGTGGTTGGGTGGGTTTTTTCTCGATTCTTAGAGATGTTCTCATCCTTGCTTGGACGACCACGCTTACGCTTCACCGGGACGTCGGGTGTCTTCGATATGTTATGTTGATTCATTCTGCAATAATATTACAAGCCATAAAAACTAGTATTACTTTAGTTTGTTCTTGGTCATACACAATCACTTCATCATAAAAACTGGAGTAGTATAGTATTACTTTAGTTTGTTGTTGGTCACTAGCAGCAGGAACCAATAAATCTTGGCTCGTGGATATTATAAGGTGATGTGGAACTCGATGGTTTCATGTTATTTTAGGATAGGGGATGTGGAATCTGCGCGGTTTTAATTTGGATGATAAGAATCGGGTTAAAAATGAGGTGTCGGGGAGGAATGTTTAATTTGATTGATGGGTATTGTTTGAGTAATGATGATAATTAACTTTAGGGATTTTGTGTAATGAAAGGAGATGGAGCGGTGTGAGCCATTAGGTAAAGTGCTTTATTGCGAGAAATTTTAAGTGGAATGTTGGTTGTGATGTGGTTTTGCAAACGGGGTTGTTGGACTTTTATGCAAAGGTAGGAGATTTGAGTTCCGCAAAGAGGGAGTACGACAATGAAATGCCTCGTAAGAAGGATGTTGTGGCTAATAATTAATTACTGCAATGGTTTCAGCTGTTAGTTAGCATATATGGGTTCGTGAAAGACGCGCAAAATCTGATTCATAGTATGCGGGAAAAGAATTCAGTTAACATGGAATTCTATCATGATCGATCATTCCAAGATAGGCGATGTTAGTTAAGTCAGCTCAATTATTCGTCGTTGATCACAATCCCGTCAAAGAACGTGGTCTCGTGGAATGTAAAGCTGGACAACTTAGTTTAGCTGAAGCGTTATTCAACAGAACTACCCACCCATGAATGATGTATATAAATATGGGTCAGTTTCTGAAATAAAAGAACCAATTAGTCCCATCCCACATCGGCCAAATATGCAAATGTGATGGTGTTTAAAAAGGGGATGGACAAAGCATCCAACACGACCTTACTTGAACATCAAGACCATGTAGCCAGAGCGTGATTAACAGAGCCTTATGGTTTCGGCCATGGCTACATGGTTGTCTGACAGACAACAAAACTTTTTTCTTTTTGGTTACATTGCCCACTAAATTCGGTGAAATTCTTCTTAATAGCAACACCAAAAAAGCTTTCTACTAACTTTTTTCTACACTCGAAGTCTACTTACTCATGATATAGCCGCCCGAATCAAGGGATCTATGTTATGTGTCTTTTTTTGTCAACTAAGTTGACACTCAAGTCAACTTTGGCCCGTGGACTCATAAGATTGTACTTTTCCGGGTAAAACTACAGTAAACTTTGTGAATAAAAAATGTTTAAATAGCGAAGGAAGGGTAATGGATGAGAACTATCTTGACACACGAGGTTTCACCCGTGGGTGCAGCCATTGGGTCTTGACCGGATATATGGGTCTGACCGGGTCTTGGCCAAATATAGCCGGATCTGACCGGGTATACCTGGGTTGTGTTCGTATACTGACACACAATCTTCTAATTCTTACAGTGACAACCGACAGGTATTGAAGTACCTCATACTTTGTAAGTACAAGTTTTTGAACGATGAAATATACGGTTCAAGTGCAAGTCAAGAACTACCAAGCAACGGTGGTTAAAACCGGTCGATATAATGGCAATATGGGCAGGTCGGGATATTATAATGGTTAAAACCGGTCTGGCAAACGCAACATTTTAGTATGGGTGAAAACGAGTCAGCTCCGGTTTTGTTGATCTGCAAATGTATATTTGACCTGTTTCACCACCCAAATCAACCCATCATCCTTTAGTAAAAAGTTAACTAGTACCTCTAGTATAAATGGGTTTCGAAACGCACATACATTTATAAAGATGGTAAAAGGTTCAGTCTTAAATTCTTGTTGATGATGCTTGACTTTGTAGAAGGAGTGTTTGGGTTAACATTTGTATCCACTTTAAAAAGAAAGAAATATGCGTTGTTATAGCTGTAATAGTAAAAGATTGAAATGTTTACTTATGCGAAATCTTTTATGTAGAAATCTATATTATCGTTGATTGAATTTATGGTAGGTAAATTATCGATTAAGATCACCTTTGTGTTACGCTTCACACCCACCATATGGAAGTGTTTATGACCATCCATCTCATTTCCTCTTAATACCAACTTTTGCTCCTCGGGTTTTAAACCAGTTTCGTTTGCGGTCACGCTTTTCAAATCGGCTTCATTGAGGAAAAAAAGATTTTTGATGCTGGTGTTAGTAAAACATGATGAAGAGGAGAATACTAGTGTAGATGTGGAAAAATGGTCGGTTATATAAGTTGGGTAAGGGATGAAAATGGGTTTGTTATGAATGGGTCAGTTTTGGTACGGGTCAAAGAAGGCCAGTTTTGGTACGGGTCAATCCAGTATTCTTCTTGGTACCAATCCACTTTTAGCACACGCCTAGTTAAGTATGGACGGAAATTGTTGGCTACCCTAATGGACTTTGACCCAACCTGAAATCGAGTTTTGTATAATAAATAAGAGATTCTCAAGATGTAGAAAATGGTCAAACGGGTAAAAGATGTAGAATACTATTGTTATACAGTAGTAATATATAATGGCAATTAGCTATTTGTCCCTTTGACCTGTTTGAGACAAAACATAACTCAAATCGTCACACTTGTATACAAATGGGTCAAAATTGACACCTCTATCAATGTGATTTCAAGTCTTTGACATGCTAGTAACATGTTCAAAAGTTTTTTTTACCTCTAATGAGTTTAAATTGCCGAACTCAGATTTCAAGTTACATGGTCCATTGTTATGTATCGTTATAATAACAATTACATCTAATCAAGATGATTGGAAATGAGATTAGTCTTTGTTATTTGCTTGCCAAAAAAAATGAAATGGTAACTGTTATTGTGTAAACGTTTTATCAGGCATTTCTGCTCCAACGGATAGAGAATGGATCAAGTCATGTTTATCTGAGTTGGGAGAGATGAGCAACGGCTTCAAGAAGGCTTTAGCTGCCGGGTTAGAGCAGCTTGTGGGTACCGTGACACACCGAATCCGACCTGTTTTAGACAGTGTGGCAACTGTCACTTACGAGCTTTTAGAAGAAGCATATGCAGAAAACCAAAGACTTGTTCATGCTGTTGAAACCAACTCAAGATGGCTCCAGCCCTTAATGACCTCCAACAACTACGACTCATTTGTCCATTTAGTGATCGACTTTATTTTCAAAAGGCTTGAAGTTATCATGATGCAAAAAAAGATCCATTGGCGGTCTGCAACTGGACCGAGATGTGAGGGCTTTGGTTAGCCATTTCTCTGGCATGACCCTGTTAGGGATAAGTTTGCTCGGTTAACCCAAATCGCAACGATTCTTAACTTAGAGAAGGTGTCAGAGATTTTGGAGTTCTGGGGTGAAAATGCAGGACCCATGACAGCTCTCAAGTTTGACTAAGTCAACGCATTTAGTTACAGGAACAAAACTTGGTGTCATGTCCTTGTACGATATCATGCATTTTCCGAAATTTTATGATAAAAGTACAAACCTTTTAGACTCTAGTATCATAACAATATCACGTACGTGGTCAATGGTGATATGGTTTTAGTTATAATCAATGGTTTGTGTTAGCTCAGTTTTATCATGTCAAAACTGTTTTCCAAATTCTACATTCTACATTTTGTAGCCCAACCATAGAAAAACACAATATGACTAGTCAATAGCTTTCATAAATATAAACAGTTCGTACTCTGATAATTTCCTATCACTGAAATATGTTTGTCGATATAGTTCCTGTAAATTTCAGTGACATTTGACGAAAGCCAATAGTTTGACTTAAAAAGTCAAATTTTTTAATGTTTATGCTTAACGGTTTGATCCAAATTTAGAGCTTCTTTATGTAATAAGATCTTACATAATTTATAACAATTTCATAATTTTATTGTTAATATGATCATGTCCGGCCTCATGTAAAAATCCGACCATTTTTCATACAAAATACAGTTTGACTATCTAAGAAGTCAACTGTATATATTGAGCTCCATGAATTAAAGTAATAAGTACTAGGACAACACCCATGTTGGAATTATAGCTTGATCTAACAATGTTTAAATTAAAAATACTAATATTGAAAGATAAAATGACAATCACTTGACAATGATCAACGATCAATAATGCGTAGGAAAAAAAATCATAAATAATTCATTTTAATGCACATGAGAATAAATGCAGCTTTAGATCACCTTCTTAGCTGAGTGTCAATTGCTTCCTGCTCATCAGACCTTCAAAAGATCGAGTCAAAGCAAAATATTAGACAAACATAAAATCTGTATGATAAACCATACCCTTCAGGAAAACCATTCTATTAGTTGTCATTAGCAATTATCATTAATTGTGATTGCCTTGATTGACATTAGCATTTATGTATCATTAATTGTGATTGTCATTTTCCTTGTATAGTCTCATGGCTCATCTATATATAAAGATGGCTACTGATGAATAGGGAGATATGAAGAATAATCAATTCTAATATGGTATCAGAGCCTCCCAAAAAGATCCTCTCATAAACCCTAATACAATATTTTTTTTCGCTATCTCAGTGTATTATAATGAAATTCCCTTTACTTTGCTTTAAATAAACCTACCAACCTATGATCACTTTACGTGTGTTTGGTGTCTTGCTCTTTCCTCACATTTTCTTGATCACAAACTTCAACCCCGATCCACGGCTTGTGTATTTTTGGGCTACCCGACTCTACACCGTGGGTATCGGTGCCTTGACCTCTCTACCAACAAAATCATTATTTCCCGTCACGTCAACTTTGATGAAGAGCAATTTCCATTTGGCTCTATGACACCAGATACCCCACCTTCATACGACTTTTTGCTTACACCTCACAATCCCATTCCACCCATGCTAAACACACATGCATCTTCCCCTCCACCTAACATACAAATACAAAACCCAACGCCACCTATTGTTGAACCAATTGTCACACCTCCTCACCTCAACGACACTACCACTACTTCCATTCCAGCCCACTTCACCGTAGCCCAACAACAAATTCCCATCAATCCATTACCTCATACTAGCGGCCCAACCACAACAACCACGCGTTCACCCTCACCAGCCACTACACCTGAACACCAAGCCACATCCCACGCGTCCACAACCCATTGCAACTACTCCAATCCCTGTCACCGCCTCCCTCAAACCACGCAGCCTGTCCAACACCAACACTCACCATATGGTCACACGTGCGAAAGCCGGAATATCTAAACCTCTTGAACGTATGAATTGTCATATCACCACTACCTCACCAATTCCTCGCTCTCACATACATGCTCTTCGTGACCCTCATTGGAATAAGGCTATGGTAGATGAGTATAAATGCTTTGATTTTAACGGGAACGTGGGTCCTTGTGCCTCGTTTCCCCCCTTTCCCCCCCCCCCCTTCTTTTCCCAACTAATGTTAATGTTGTCGTTTTATGTGGCTTTGATCAGGCATAAGTATATGCGGACGGTTCTTTAAGTTAGGGTATAATGCCTCGGTTGGTTGCGAATGGACGGAAGTCAACGAGGTATTGATTGCTGGATGAGACTTTTAGTCCGGTTGTCAAACCGGCTACGATTCGTACTGTCTTAAGTCTTGCTGTATCCCGTGATTGGCCCATTCATCAGCTCGATGTGAAGAATGCTTTTCTTCATGGCCAGTTATCTGAGACAGTCTATATGCATCAGCCACTGGTTTATGTTGGGATACTACTCACCTGATTATGTTTGTTTCAGCTCCAGCGTTTGTTGTATGGGCTTAAGCAAGCCCCTCATGGCATGGTTTTAGCGGTTCACTAGCTTCATTACACGTGTCGGATTGTCAGCCACAGCAAACTGACGCGTCCCTATTGTATTTCATCGCGGTCGACATTGCATTTTTCTTCTATTATTGGGATGACATTGTCTTACGGCCTTTTACAGCTTTATTTACAACGTATTCCATTACAGTACTTCCGGTGAGTTTTGCCTTGACTGACTTGGATCTCTTAACTATTTTCTTGGTATATCTGCACAGCGGTCGTCTTCGGGTTTGTTTTTGTCTCAGTCTAAGTTTGCAGAGGAAATTCTTGAGCGAGCACACATGCAACATTGCAACCCCTGTAGAACTCCTGTTGACACTGAGTCCAAGCTTAGATATGATGGTGACCCTGTTAGTGATCCTACCTTATATTCGCAGTCTTGCAGGTGCTCTTCAATACTGACTTTCACACGCCTGCCATCTCCTATGCGTGCAAACAGGTGGGTCTTTTATGCTTGACCCACGTGCTCCACACTTTATGCTTTGAAGCGTATTTTGCGCTATGTTCGTGGTACTCTTACTTGGTCTTCAGATTCATGCTTCTACTACCGCTCAGCTTACTGCTTATACTAATGCTGATTGGGCTGGATGCCCTGTTACTCGTTGTTCCACCTCGGGTTATTGTGTGTTCCTTGGTGATAACCTGTTGTCCTGGTCTGCAAAGCGACAGGTTACCTTATCTAGATCTAGTGCTGAGGCCGAGTATCGCGGTGTTGCTAATGTTGTTGCTGAGACTGCGTGCCAAAACAGCTTTCTACTAATGTTGCGGTCTACAATTGAAGTCTACTTACTCATGATATTAGTCAATAACATAGCAAATGATTTTTCACTAGATATAGCCGCCCGAATCTGGGGATCTATGTTACTATGTGTCTTTTTTTGTCAACTAAGCTGACACTCAAGTCAACTTTGGCCCGTGGACTCATAAGATTGTACTTTTCCGGGTAAAACTACAGTAAACTTTGTGAATAAAAATTGTTTAAATAGCCAAGGAAGGGTAATGGATGAGAACTGTCTTGACACACAAGGTTTCACCCGTGGGTGCAGCCATTGGGTCTTGACCGGATATATGGGTCTGACCGGGTCTTGGCCAAATATAGCCGGATCACCTTCTTAGCTGAGTGTCAATTGCTTCCTGCTCATCAGACCTTCAAGAGATCGAGTCAAAGCAAAATATTAGACAAACATAAAATATGTATGATAAACCATACCCTTCAGGAAAACCATTCTAGTTGCGAAATTGCTTAATGACTGATCAGAGTTCACTTGGCTAACTGTAATGCGCTGATTAACGATTGCTTCCTGCTGATCGGATCTCCTAATAGCAGAAAATGGTTAATTTGTTAGAATCATAGTAAAACACATAAATTATACGGAGTAGAAACAACGAATATTTCCATAATCAATTTAAAGTTTCAAAATAAAGTACCTGCTTCATGTATTGGCTCTTTTGGCATGTGTTAGTATGGGTTATATGTAGCAGACTCTTTCATCATCATCAAAGGTTCTTCGTCTCTTGAGTAATAAACCATATGTATCAAGAAGCCGTATCGACCCAACAAGATATGGGTTCTAGTATTGATCCATTACTTAAAAGATCTCTTGCTTACAATGTAAGAAACAAATGTCCGGCCGGTTTCTTTATAATCTGATGATGACCTTCTGAAAATTTGAGTACTGGTCTAACATCAATTTTGTCCAATGTTCATTTTGTTATTTGACCATATATAATGAAGGTAAACCGCCTAGCTAGGACCATCACTTTAGGTCAAGACCATGCATCCAGCCAGGTCTCAAGGTAACGTGAAGTCCAGATACACGACCCTAACAATATTACAGCCATGCATTAAATTCTAGACATAAACTAAGAAGTAGAAAAAAACTTGATTAGATCAGCAATAATGCAATTAAAACAGCTAAACTGCATAAAATTGCACCAAATAGGTTTTCATTAGCAAAATTGCACCGGAAAAGGAAAAACCGTAAACCCCCCAAAAAACCATGTGTCATCCATGCTAATCTTCGAAGGGACGAATGTTATACAATTTTCAGGGGCCATGCATGCAATTCTCCATATCGTTCAAATTTTATCGAATGTCACCAAAGGGACAAGTAAAGTGATCTTTTCCTGCTATATAAATACCTTTTGAGTTTACTCTCTGGGCGATGTGGGATACATGCTTATTGTTGTGTCTTATATTTTTTCATTTTTAATGTTTTCTTTTCGATACCAAGTTTACCACTTTTCAATAACCTCTTTGAAATACTACCAAATCAATTCATCACATTTTACTTCATTCATCACATTTTACTTCATTCATCATGGTATCCATGCATCTTAATGGTTGTATTGCAACGGTGAAATATAGATCGACCCATATATGCCACAGTCGATACATACATATACTATAAGTGTAAAAACTAATAATGGCCTTATGAGAATGTCACTCAGAGCTAAACAAAAATTAATTTTGTCCACTTTCTATGTACGTAGCTCGCTCAGTCCACTCGAGACGTCTCATGCATGGTGGTGGTTCAAGCGGGCCATAAATCGGTTAATAGCTCTCCAATTCTAATAAATCAATCCTTGAACGAGTGGACAGGACCGCAGCTGCTAGTGGTGGTTGCGCCGCCATTATCAAAGGTGGTTGAGTAGGTTTTTTCTCGATTCTTGGAAATGTTCTCATCCTTGCGTGGATGACCACGCTTACGCTTTACCGGGACGTCGGGTGTCTTCGATATGTTATGTTGATTCATTCTGCAATAATATTGCAAGCCATAAAAACTAGTAATATTACTTTAGTTTGTTCTTGGTCACTAGCAGCAGGTACCAATAAATCTTGGCTCGTAGATATTATAAGGTGATGTGGAACTCGATGGTTTCATGTTATTTTAGGAGAGGCAATGTGGAGTCTGTGCGGTTTTAATTTGTTTGATAAGAA